>PQWD01008434.1:22494-70603 GCA_019425675.1 Leucinodes orbonalis | reverse complement strand
TAATGTGATTTTAAATGATGAGTATATTTCTACCTACAACTCCATCAGGTTCGATCCCCGGGCAGTACAAACATTTGTATGCATGAACATGTCTGTTTGTATTGGTCTGGGTATTTTGTACGTGTAAATCGTGTAATATGTATGTATTTAAAGAAAAATGTATATAAGTATGTTTATCCGTTGTTTAGTACCTATACTACAGGCTTCACGCTTAACTTAGGGTTAGATGGCGCTGTGTGAATGTTAGTGGATATTTAATTTAACTGTAAGATATACTTGATTTTCAATTCAAAATGTTGATTAGTATAAATTTTGTTTTCAGAGCGTAAGCTTTGTTTGAAGCACTAGCTGCCACACCCATCAAAACATTGGCTCAAGGAAGGTTATCTCTCTTGGCTACTCAAAACTATTACTGGTGCAAAATTACGAAATTACCTATCGCAAAAAAATATCTGGGCTCTCGCCCATTAACAGATACCATTAAAGTCCGAGAGACCGCCGCATAAAAGTCCTATGGATCAGAGTCATGAACAATTTTTTGAATAGGGAAGATGCACAAATTTTATTTTGTGTTTATTTTAAAGAACCACATTTGGAATAGACCACAAGTATATTTAAAAATCAAAAAACTGTCATTTTCTGCATAAAAATGCGGTTTGAAATTGACAATTTCAAATTTCGCTCCAAAAATGTACCTCCTTTTCTTCAAGGATTTTCATACTTTTGCATTTTTTTTCGACTGTCGAGACCTAATTTATAAGAATTTTAAATAACTGATAATGTATGCCAATGTGATCCTCTTATAACAATCATATTGTTTTTGACTGACACAAAACCAGGAAAAAAGAGATTTCGAGCTGTGAAGACGAATGAATTATTCATCAAACTATTTTTCGATGCAGGGAACACGACTATGATGTTAGAATACTTGTTATATAGTACTTGTTATTCTTCATCTTCTTGTATGAAAAACAAACATATTTACCTACCTAATACAAATACAATAACAAAGTTGTCTATAACTTTTTATTGTAAGGATAAGGAATCATGATAAAAAGTTTAAAAACTTTGTGAATAGAGATGCTCATACCCCATATTTTTGAATGCTAAAACAGAATAGTGCATTTAACACCCGAATCAGCAATAATAAAAAATAATAAAAATCTTGTAAGCATTGAAAATACACCAAGTTTAATATTGATTTAGTATATTACAGTCACAAAAACATACAAACTTACACAATTATGATATAAATTTGATTTTTCAAAACAAAGGAAATTATTATTTCTTCTTTGTTCCTGGTTCATCTTTAGAGTGTAGTGTGCTCAAACTGTGATGAGTTAAAATATAACCTTTTATTTTTGCTCACTACTTTAATTTTCATATTTGGTAATGAAAAACAATCATTACTACTTGTTAGTATCGCTTACGTATGTATAATGTCAATGTACTAAGTAGTTTCCTGGAGACTGCTTTTACAGTCCTAAATTTCATTTTTATTCGATTTTGTCGTTTTAATGTTCACTTTTTACTAATTCTTTAACGTCAAAATAATATGTCATACATAGATGACGTAAATGACAGTGATTGGTGTTTAAATTTACGTTCCGTTTCAAGTAATTTCAATTGGTAATTATTTTTAAGCGTAGCGTAAATTAAAATATAAACCCTTTACGGTGTCCCTTTTTTATGTTATTTTAACATTTTAATATCAAAATATTCATTTATATTACATATGCATGTTCCCTATTCATTCTGAAAACCATAGAACTAAAGGTCGACACGTAAGAACGTACCTTTGATTGTGATCGACTTACGTTCGTAAATAAATTGAGCTTGTCAACCTTTGAAAAATCAATTTTACTCATCGAATGCTTAACTTTTTTCACGTATCTTTTGAGTTTTAAGCACAATGTCTGTAATTACAACCGGAAGTGAAGTCATAATTTTGCATGCGGGCAAAATCCAACATCCGACTATTAATGTTCACGATAAATTTAGGGGGAAAATTTTTAAAAACATACTAATTTTACTTTTATTTACTGATAATATCTTACCTATTACATTCGTTCCCAAACAAAACTTCAATCAATTATAGGTCAATGCTTTTATCTGTATTATCCATGGTTATAACCTAACATGTTGGCGCACTTGGCGCCAAATTTATTTATACGTTGAGAGACGTCAAGTATCGTACGTACCTGCTGTGCCATTTGTTTCAACTCATTTCTTCTTTGTTGACAATTTTTTATCGTTCCTTATCATTTGAGTTGGTGTATTCTTTAAGGCATCACACTGTTTACCCAAGTAAATCGATTTCTATTCAAAAAATATAGCAAAATGCCGGTCGTTCGTCCTGTTCTTAAATTTACCCGTATGAGTGACCATGCCTTCCCACCAGTCAAAGGATCCGAAAAGGCAGCAGGTTTTGATCTAAAAAGTCTTACTTCTTCCATTCATATGGTCAATACAAATTTAATTATTTTTTTATATAAAGCTAATCATTTCAAATGACTATTCTTCTTTTAGTGCTTACGACTACGTTGTCCCAGCTCG
The DNA here is from genome assembly GCA_019425675.1 of Leucinodes orbonalis. Lineage (NCBI taxonomy): Eukaryota > Metazoa > Arthropoda > Insecta > Lepidoptera > Crambidae > Leucinodes > Leucinodes orbonalis. The sequence goes on along the minus strand of PQWD01008434.1, from coordinate 68,047 downwards.
TGGTAAGGAGCTTATTAAAACAGATTTGCAAATTGAATTACCTCCAGACTGCTATGGCAGAGTTGCTCCACGGTCAGGTTTGGCAGTCAAGAACTTCATAGATGTTGGTGGTATGTGTTATTTTTAAATTATATTGTAAATACATGGATACCTCAATATGAGCCGTTGAAAGTGGCACGTTTAAAGGATACAAGATAGTGAAATTGTTAATTACGGCATACCTTGTCTAAAATCTTTATATTTGTAAGTTTAATGTGATTAACACTAAAATTACTGGTATACAGTAAAAGAGTACCTAATAATTTGCTTCAATTGTGCTGTTTGCTTATTTGCATACTCATTTAGCAATTCTCATCACTCTAGCTATAGAAGTTCACTCTTGGTAAAAGGCCTTCCATCCCTAATGAATGCAGACTCATGAAGTTAAGACAACTTGAATTATATAAAATGAATAATTTTGTAAAATTATAATATAGTATACATTTTTAATAAATCTCTACTTATTTACTGAAGGAATTCTTCTATGTAGACAATAACAGTCTGTACCAGTGGTAGACTCAAATTTGTCATAATACCAAAATTGAATAATTTATTGTTATCTTGAGATACTTGGTAAAGTCCATAAGATAGCTAGAGCCACAACCAAAAACAATAAAAGATAATGTATGTTAAGAGTTATGGATGTGAAGGAAGCTCATTTTTTTGAACATATTTTATTGAAAGCTGCCTTTTTAGGATTGTCATTTTTCATCTTTGGCCGTTGCATTTTTTCTGCTAGTATTTATTGCCAGTTTCAGACTCATGTCAGGACCATGCAAAGTGGCACTAATATGAATATCTGCCTACCCCTTTGGGACCATGGTGCAAGCATTATTCATATTTTTTTGATCACCATTCATCTTTTTTTTTTGGGTCATCAGTATAATATCCATAAATGCCACCCAATATTATTTGTCTAAATATATTGTTTTATGCATATAAATTACACCATAAGTACTTATTATCTCTTCCTTTTTTTAATAAATTATGACAACACTTGCATTTGTTTCAGCTGGAGTCATTGATGAAGATTATAGGGGGAATGTTGGAGTAGTGCTGTTTAATCATTCCGATAAAGATTTTGTAGTGTCCAAAGGAGACAGAATCGCTCAATTGATATGTGAAAGAATTTATTATCCTGATTTAGAAGAAGTCACAACTTTGACCGACACTAAAAGATCTGATGGTGGTTTTGGTTCAACTGGCACACAATAGTTGTAAATAATATTTTTTGTAAGCTTTGTGATGTTCATTAATAAGTTACTTTTAGGAGTAGGAATAAGTTTCTGCCTATATTTTTATTATCTACCACAGGCAGCAAATAAGATGATCAGGGCCAGATCATAAATAACACTTGCAATCCCTGATGGTTTAATTAGTATCCAAAACTTATATGCCATCCACCTGTGACTTTAAAAAGTATATACTGTATGCTTTTGTCAAAACATTTTATCACATAAGACAAAACATTCCCTGAGCAAAATGAAGTGGCCACTTTTAGGAGCATATTACCATATAAAAGGCAGGCTACTCATTTCTTTGCTCTCGGTATTGCAAGTGTACATTGACGACGGAGTTATTAGCCATCAGATGAGCCGTATTTTCGTTTGCCCGCTATCCTATAACAAAGTTTGTGTCACATAAACTTTGTATCACTTAGCCAGATATGGAATATTTGATACTTTGGAATACTACTTAAGAAAGCTGGAAATGTGATCATATAGTAGCAGAAGCTCGAAATGTTATCTTAAAAAAATCCTATCTGGTTACAAAAACTAATTTTAATGCGTATATACTAATATATATTTGTAAGTAATAGGAGCCTCTTTAAAATGTAAGTTACTTCTTTGTTATTTACTATTTCATGAAAGATAAGGCATATGTTTTTTAATATACCTTCATACTAATGCTAACATTTGTTTTATTCATAAACTAGCAACCTGCCTTGAGTTTGCAAAGGTGTTCTGCTGATACTAAATAAAATATAGAAAAACTTAAATCTTGTATATAAAGACATTATTTTTGATAAATCTTATAGGTTTCAGCTTGCATTTCCAATATAAACAAAAAAATAATTATTATTTACGAAATCACATCAGGAACCTCAAAAGTAACAGTGTTACTCCTACTATTTTAATGGTCCTTCCTATTCAATCACTCTTCTACTACACATTTTTACACATCTTTTAAAAAAAATGCATCAAAATCTGTTGCATAGTTTTAAATATTGAAGCATACAAAGGGATGTGATAATAATAGTGAACATAAAGGATTAGTGTCATTATCCAGTTAAAATCAATTTATTATGAGGTGCACTGATTAGGTGTAGCTTACATGAAATGTAGTTATATATTTTGTAAGTAATATTTTATTTGTTTTTCAAAGAGAATGAATACATAGTATTTTTAATAATAATTCTAAATATTTAATGAAAAAAAAAACAAAGTAAGTTTCATACATGTTCCAAATTATATTTCTGACTTATACAATTTAAGATTTATCATTACAAAAGAAAATAACCAATGTAATTATTATCAAGTATTTACTAAAATACCTAGTTCTTAAATTCCTTACTAGGGTTTATTATTTATTTGCTTTTAATCCACTTGAATGTAGTATGCACATAGACAATACATTCCTGTATTGTGAGTATCCACCTGTGCTACATACAACCGCTACAAGATCTTGTCTATTTGCAAATTTATCAAAATTATAATATGATAAATAACAATAAGATAAAATTATTTTAAACAAAACAAAGACACTTTGTACATACTTATTTGACAATTATTGTTATTATTATCATGATTCATTTGCTTCAAAATGTCCAAGTACACTAGGCAGCTTGACTATTGTTGGCACTACAATCTTATTGGTTGATATCTGCTCTTTATTTCTCTTTAAGAAAGGCAATAATCTTTTCAATGTATTATCACCATTAACATCAAAATCAATTTCAGCTCTATCAACTTGTTTTTCTAGCACTTCTATATTGGAATATAATTGTAATATCACATCATTTAGAGTTCCAATTTTCTTTGCGAGTGTGTTGATTTCCGTGCGATATTTTATAAATCGTCTGACACTGATGAACTACAATCAGAATTTTTTATTCGTATCATTTGCAATACACTGGTTAACTCTTCAAGTCTTGTCAACATGTTATCAACAACATCTTGCACTGTATGGAAATTATTTGAAACATCAAATTTTAAATACGCAGCATAGTCGTTTATCACTTCGTTCAACATACTTTCACGCATAAACTATTATTACACACCGAAATCAGGATAGAGATACTCAAAGAAGCTCACAAATTTATCAACAACATCTGTCACTAGTTTTGACAATTGTCGTATAGATGACGGAAAAAGACCAATAAGTTTCACCAATATTTCCATTGTTTAGAAACTTTCAAAAAGTTAATTGTCCTGACTAAGGTATTACTTTGCATCAAACGGGCCAAACTGTTCATGGTAACCGAAATACAATTGAGAAATTCTAAGGCCATGACATTATTTTAGAAGCATTGCAAAATATCAACAAGGACGATGGACCCCACCACAACCATGTATGTAAGTAAAGCAGTTAACACAAAGTATGTGTATTCTATACTATAGTTAAATTGTATTATTTTACGTCTCCTTTTTCATAAATAAGTATAAGTATAATTAATTTGAAACGTCTCTTAATAGTTTTTTTTTAATTTACTAATATTGCTTCGCAAGATTTTAAAAGTTTTGACCAATCATAGAAAATACACTCCTTAAAAATGCGGCAAATAAATAAATAATAAATTCTGCTCTATGCAGTGTTGCCACCTGAGTTTTAGAAAAAGAGCTTTTTGGGAAGTCGGGCTAGATTGAGTGTCAAAAGATTTTCTGTCCTAAAAATGCTGAAATAGTCATGTCATGAAGCCGTCTTTTTTTAGCTCGTCTAAAAAAAGGTCACGATCGATGTAATTGGTAGCATGTCGAAAACTTCACATTTGCTTATATTTTCAAGACAGTGAAAAAGAGCTAGATTGCTCTTTTCGGGCTAAATCGTTAAAAAAGGAGTTCACCTATAAAATTGCTAGATCTAACAAAAGGGCTAAGGTGGCAACACTGGCTCTATGTACACAGTTGCAATGTTTGTGTCCATAGACTTATGTACAATCAGACTTGCCGAACTATTAATTAAGAATCCCAGTACTTCCTTCTTCAAATATTGTGTTTGTTTTCACATATTTTATTTATTTTTTATTTAAGCTAATTACTGAAACACAACTATTCGAATAATTAACTTAATTATTCATAATTGTGTTTTATGCTAGGGATGTGACATTGTACATAAAAAATCGATTTTTAATTAATCGGTTTTTTGAATGAAAATCGATTATATATCGATTTTTTTTAAAAAATAATCGATTTTGTTATATTAATTGTTTTTTCTCTAATTTTTCAATTAATTTAATAATAGACGCCATAAATATTACATCAGTAGATTTATAATTAAAATAAACAACATAGTAAGTTTTATAAAATCAACACAAATTAAGTTTTAGAACAATCAAATCATAAAGTATAAATTAAATTTTCCACATAACAACAAATTAAATTATTCAAATAAAAACTAAAATCTGTAGGTAACGAGTTCAGGAATAACAGCTTAGGTAACGTTTGGATAATATTCGACTCCTGGTCTTTGTTAATATGGCGCCTTTCGAGAAATCTCTCTGCTGGAGCCGAAGAAGCCGGTACCAATAGCTTACACGCAACTGTGTGAGTTGGGGATAAGCTCCCTCATAGGTTCTCCAGGATTCCGAACGGAATCCGAACGAAATCCGAACGGAACTGCCAGGGTATTTATTAGTCGGTAAATTAGTACAGTTCGTTGAATAACTCCATCTAGTGATTGTTTGATTAAATGAATCAGCTAAACTGTTTCAAGTTGCACGATTGCGTTGATGTAATATGGAGATATATAATATTCGTTGCTATATGAGCCTCGAGCTCCAGCCAGTGTAGCCAGTTTTTTTGTTAATAAAAAAAAATAGTATTTTTTGGCAGTTCGCGTTCTGGACTTCGGGCCAGAAGACCAAACTTAATGAACTCTTAGATAACTTTTCAAAGAAATTAGTATAATGACAGTAGCACAATATATTTATGGATTAATGTACGTGCGTAAAAATATTCATATGTTTGATAAAAATGTGATTTCACAGTCTCAACACTAGAAATAGAAACAAACTTGCTGTTCCTTCGGCTACACAAAGTGGGTAAATCTTTTGTTGGTAATTGTATAAAGTATTTTATTAAGGTACCAAACATATTGTCGATCTTCCCTTACTTAAGTTTAAAGCTATAATTAAAAGTACCCTTTTGAAAAAAGAATATTACTGTGTTAACGACTATTTAGCCGATAGCATTATTTGGTCTTAATGTGCTCGCATTGTGTTCCAAGTAAAAATATTGTAATTAGGATGATATATAGATTATATAAATTAGACATATTACAGATATGTAAAAACCAATAGTATTATATAAATTTTGACTCGAAATGAGAACATTGTAAACCCCATTTTTTGAAAAGAGTAACTACACGTTTCTTGCCGGTATTTCTTGGTAGATAACAACCTCCGAACCGGTGGTAGATTCATATTCATTAAAAATAACTTCTTGACGATTCAAAAGTGTCATGTAATGATTTTTGAATAAAACATTTATGAGTTTGAGTTGAATGTTGAGGGTCAAATAAAAAATCGGTAATAATTGGTTGAATGATTGTTAAAAAAAACGATTATTAATCGATTATTTATAAAAATAAAATCACGTATTAAAATCGATTTTTGCTTTTAAAAAATCGATTTTTAATCGAAGATTTCCATAATCGATTATTTTTTCTCAATCCTATTTTATGCTAATATTTGTATTAATCTATACTTACACTAATATATAAGCTGAAGAGTTTGTTTGTTGTTTGAACGCGCTAATCTCAGGAACTACTGGTTCGATTTGAAAAATTCTTTCAGTGTTAGATAGCTTATTTATCGAGGAAGGCTATAGGCTATATTTCATCACGCTACGAGTAATAGAAGCGGAGCAGCAATGAAGAATGTTTCAAAATCGGGGGTATTTTTTCATACTTGGAGCTTCCGCTGCGTACGCTGAGTAAACGGTTAAAGTTTTACAAAAGTCATGTATGAGAGTATTGTTCTCCTTTTAAAGGACTACAAAAAGTCGCGACAGCATATGTCTATCTTTTAAGGTTAGCTCACTATAATATTTTTTCTAAAAAAAATCTGAAATTGACCCGAAACCTTTAAAGTTGGAGGGAGGGGAAATCCTATGTATAGTGATAAATGAAAGTACCGTGTTATCCCGAAGCGAGCGAAGCCGCGGGAAAAAGCTAGTTGCTAAATATAATTTATGAATTTCTCAATAAACCAAATAAGAAATATGCACTATGCCGCAGCAGTGGTAGACGAAGCGGCATAAACATTTTTTGTATCATAATTTTGAAAACGTTATTTAGAATAATAGTTACTATTTTCAACCTCCTGATAACATAGAGCGCCCCTGCACGTGATGAGAATATAGAAGACCGACTACGTGTGTCGAACGGAATATCAACTGTCACCCATAATGCCCACTCCCAGATTTCGCATTATTCATGCTCGTAGGGCGGCGTCAGTCGGTCGAACGACATATAGGTCCAGTGCCAGCATACGCCACCTCACCCGCAGGTCACTCACTGGGCTCCCAATGGGTCTCACCCGGTAGGTTAGACGCGCTGAGGACGGCCCAGTATTCGTACAGCCGAACACAGAAGCACCACCGAGCCGAAACTCGTTGAGAAGAAGTCCGGGGAAGGAGTTATCAACTCGATGCTCGTATAAGGAGAAGAAAAACCAAAAAAAGTTACTATTTTGGTTATGGCCACTATAAAACTTCATAGCTCAGTGGTAAATTTCACTCTTATTACTTTATGGGTGATTTAGGTGGATTGATAAATTACGAAAATGGAAGCGTAAAAATAAATTAAAAGTTTATCAACTTCCTAGAAATTGATTTGGGGTTCGTATTATTATTAGGTGACAAATATATAATGTGCCCGTATTAGGATTCTTCTATCCTTTTTCTTTGCCAAATTCTTTGCTTTCTAAGAAATATTACTAACTGACAGACGTCAATCTAGCTCCTAGTTTATTCATCTTTGATTTTTACTTTTTAGACATTGTTTAATTTATTATTCTAATAATGCTTCCTTCGACTGGCTACTTCAAAGGTATTTGTTGTCCTTTTTATGATAGCGGACTTTGTGAGCGACCCTATTGTCATTTTCGTCACGTTAAAAAGGAAACTCAGAATGTCTCGAGTGATGGTATTGAAAGTGGAGCAATTCTTCAGAAACTTGTGTCGGCAGCTGTACAAAAAGTCCTCAAACAGACTGAAACGTCAGGCACAACAACAGAATCGTCGAATATGGACTTGTCCGTAAACAGTAGTGCAATTACTACGAAAACTGTACCAAAAGTTACGTACAATCCAACGCCAATATCGGAACTGGAAAAAATAAACAATATAGACTCTGAGAACAAAGATAATATTAATGAGCAGCGAAAAAGGCATATTCCCGTTCCTTATACTCCTAGAAAACCTGCTAGTATTCCACTTAAAAGGCCAGCAGATACAAATGAATCATCTAACTCTTTCATATTTATACCACCTCCAGCTAAATATACTCCAGGAAGCACAGAATCGGTCCACTTAGATCCATATACTCCAAAAGGAGGTGTAGATTCAGTAGAAAAATATTTGCCTGGTAAACAAACTGAATTACAAGAGTACAAACCTGATGACAATATTCAAAACCCATCTTGCAAACACAGTTATGTTCCCTCTGATAAAAGTGTTAATAAAAAGAAAATATTGGAGTATAAACCTGTTAAAGTATCAACATCAAATGAATCCAGTAAAGTTAAATATCAGCCTACACCAAGATCTTTGGCACCGTGTTTTTCAAGTGATGAAGAAGAACCAGAGAATAAAAAGCGAAAGCTTTCTAGTGACCTCAATGGATTAGATGATTTAGGTCCAGAATTTGACATCCTTGATCAAATTTTGGATGAAGAAAAACCTCCACCTGATATAAGTAATATAGAAAACAGCCAATTAGTAAATAAAGACAGCAAATTAGCCAAAGAGAATAATAGGAGCCATAAAGTAAGTAAAAGTGGGGATAACAATGAAAAAACTATTAAGAAAGAAAATAAAAAAAACAGCACATCAAAATATGAAAGGGAACCATCAAAATCTAAAGAAGATAAGAAATCCTCAAGTTCTAGTAGAGACAGTTCTAAAAGCTCTAGAGATCATAAAAACAAAGAACACAAATCTAAAGACAGCAAAAAGGATAAACACAGTAGTGAAAAAAAATACCATTCCAAGTCTAAGGAAAACACAAAAAGTTCAAAACATAATTCCACTAGAAGTTCAGATAAGAAACATTCAAGTTCTTCAAGATCAGAATCAGACAAACACAAAAGCAGCCATCACAAAAGTCACAAGAGTTCAAAGGAAAAAGATAGAAGTAAAGAGAAAAGAAGCAAGGATAAGGATATTGGTAGTAGGAATGGTATAGATCCATGTGATCAATTAGATAATGACAGTGTAGAATTCAATGATGATGACTCTTATGGAATTTCGGATTCAGATGAGGAAAGTAGGACTTTGGAATGTAAAAGGATATTTGAAGAGTATGTTCCTGTAAAAATAAATCAAATTGCTGAAGATCCTCCCAAAGTAGACGATACAAATGAAGATGAATATGTGCCAGGAAAAAAAAGAATATCTCGGACAGCAGAGAAAAATATCAAAATTATTTCAAAACCTCCAATTAAACCTGATTATAAAGTAAACGCTGCACAAGCCATGGCAGAAAGATTAGCCAAAGTAAAAGAATACCATGCTTCTAGGAGTAAAATTGAAACAAAGAGTGAAGAAATTCCTTTAATTGAATCTCGAAAGCCTGTATCTAATATTCAAAATAGTGGTAGTAAAATTCGAATTGCGCATGTGCCTTATGCATCTACATTGATGAATGCCAAAAAGAATATTTTCTCCTCAAACTCCAAGTACACAAAAATTGAACCATCCACAAGCACAACATAGCCAAACAATCAAAAAAGGTGTTCAACGAATTTCTCATGTACCTAATGAAAAATTCATTGATAGACCAGGTGTCCTAGAACCTTTGGGGTCAAAAATTCCAGCAAATATAAGATCAACTTATTTAAACATGATGATAGACCAGTGTTTGAATATATATCTCTCCGCTACAGATGCTTATGCCAGGGCCCAGCATGAAGAACTGACAACCAGTAAAAAGTGTTCTACAGTGCCCCATATACAAGAACTCGGCGGTTTTAGCTGTGAGTAGATTAAAAAAAGAGATGCAAGAATGTAATGGAGTTAAAAAAACAGGTTCTGATTGTTCAACTTTACAAAAGATCCCCAATGCAATAACAGGCAAATCCAGTAGTGCTGGATCTTGGAGCATAGAAAATAAAAATCGAAGAGCTTTCGATAATCCACAAGAGTTCACTGGATCTAAGCTTTACAAAAATATACAGAAGTGGGTTTTGACAGAAGAGCAATTAAAAGAAAATGGTTTTCCTAGGCCCCACCCCAGTAGAGATAAAGGAAGAGCTATAATATATGGGCAAAATAAGCAAACACCTCCAAAGGGATTTATTCGTACTTGTTGTAGATGCAAAAAGGATTATACAGTTGACAAAAAAGGTTTCCCGTCTATTAAAGAAGAATGTATTTATCATCCAAATAGGAAGTACAGGGTCCGTGGTGAGGTGCGATATCAATGCTGCAGTCAAGACGGTACCTCTGATGGATGCTGTGTAGCTCCTTGCCATGTATATGAATATGTTGATTTTGAAAATTTAAAGGGTTATGTTAGAACAATGTCCTCTGATCAGGTATCTGATAATTACGGTGTATATGCACTGGATTGTGAAATGTGCTATACAACCCATGGGCTAGACTTAACCAGGGTAACAGTAATCAATTCAAACTGTAAAGTAGTGTATGAAACCTTAATTAAACCATTACATCCAATTATTGACTATAATACAAGATATTCTGGTATAACTGAGGAACAAATGTCTGATGTAAAAACTACATTACTGGAGGTACAAGCCACATTGCTTACTATGTTTAATAGTAAGACAATTCTGGTGGGTCACAGTTTGGAATCCGATTTTAAAGCTCTTAAACTGATACATGACACTGTAATTGATACCAGTGTTTTATTTCCACACAAAATGGGACCGCCATATAAAAGGGCCCTTAGAAATTTATCTTCAGAACATTTAAAGAAAATAATTCAAAATTCAGTTGAAGGTCATGACAGCGCAGAAGATGCGACAGTTTGTATGGAACTCATACATTACAAATTAAAGGAAGATTTAAAAACAAGATGATGAATCATCATTAAGTACTTGTATGTACTCACATACTTTCAGCAGTTACTTGTGTTACCTTTGCATACAATATTTATATGCAGCCCTATTACATGATTAATTCTTCTTGAATTATTTTCATGGAATGTTATCAATTTAATTTATTCAATACTTTATAGCGTAACAAATGTATCACTTTTGTAAAGTAGGTACCTATGTATGAATAAATATTGCTCTTTATAGCATTTGTAAAGACAATATTTAGATATTATTTTAATTTCGTAAATTAATGGTAACATTTAAGCCTTAAATTTATATTAAGATTAATGTATGATACCTTTTATAAAGTTATATTTTGTACTCATGACTTTTATTTTTCTCTTGATTCCTTGACATCCTTTTGTTTTAAAAAGATTTAAAGTATTTTTTATTATCCCTATAGATATATCGCAGCTTTCATTTCATAGGGGCACAATTTGAAAAACATGATTGTTGGGAAAACGCGTTTGAAGATTCTTGAGCCCTTCTGTTCTCACAAAATCGGTCATAAATTAATAAAAACGTTTACTGCAAAATATTATAATATTATAAGAGTGTGATTTTATTAAAACATCACACTTTACTCGGAAGTGTGAAATAGCCACAAACTAAGTTTTCGCGGATTCATTGCACGTTTTGACTCTTTCTATAAAGTGCGTCATGTAGATGTGTTGATTTTGGGCCCGTTTATAAGTAAAACTAAAAAACGCTAATTTTTGAGATGTGCTCCTATAGTACATATGAAAGGTGCGAATATTATGTTCATCAAAATACGAACAGCGCCATCTAACCGTGGGGTACAAAATAAAAAAAAAACTTTGCAATCACCTACATACTATATGTGACGGATGTGACCACTACCACAATGTGACAAACCACACAAATGTTTATATTGTACGTAGATAGAACCCGGAGAGGTGTAATAGCAGAGTTCGCAACCATTATACCACATGGATCGTTTCGGAATGCGAAAACTATGCTATATATAATAAATTATGTCTATCTCGCTTAACCCTTTGACCAGACACTCAATACCAGAACAATGGAAAAGCTATTGTTTGTGTCACTACGTCACTGGCGGTCAAAGGATTCAAACCTTTACCGCCAATGACGTATCGAGCGTCAGACAATAGATTTTCGATTATAAATTAGGATGATGTATCATCTATGATTATATATATCTACTGATATTCACGCAGCGCCATCTAGCCCCAAGTTAAGCGTGAAGCTTGTATTACGGGTACTAAACAACGGATAAACATACTTATATACATTTTTTTTGTAAATACGTACATATTATACATAGAAAACACATAGACCAATACAAACAGACATGTTTATGCACACAAATGTTTGTATTGCCCGGGGATCGAACCCGGAACCCTTGGTGTAGTAGCCGACGCGGCGACGTCTCAACGGCTACAATCAAAAGGGTCGTCAATTATGTCTGTATCCCCGGCGTTCAATGGGTTAATATTTTTCAACATGTCCCCTGTCGTGGTCATGGTATCACTTCCCATCAGGTGAGCGAGTAAAAATGGTACAATAAAAATATATTTATACCCCACCTATCGTAGGTATAAATATATCTATAAACTTTTCTATATACATAACTATGTAGCTACATTTTTATGTTAAAACCAAATGATCAAGGAATCTACATGAGAACGTCGTTTACTGGGAGTAAGTATAGCTTTTAATCAGTGGCGTGCATGCACTCATTATATGCAAATAAGCAGTGCATACCCTGTGCGTCCAGACAACCCGGAAAATCGCCAACATATTGAATGATTCCCACTTTGCTCTACAGATTTCAAACCATAGGCGATCTTCAGTCGTCAGTAGCACTCAATTTGATTAAAATGTAAATTATTTCATCAGCTCATCCACCGTCCCCACCGAGGGGCATGAGCCTCGGTGGCTCATTGGTGTGGGCTGTTGCGTCTGTTGCCCTCCTACCGGGAGGGCTGAGGTTCAAATCTCGCTACGTACCTATGTGTTTTCTAATATTCGAAATTATATGTACGTTACCCGACGCTCTTACGGTGAAAGAAAACATCGTGAGGAAACCTTCATGCACGCCTGCGAAGAGATTCAAAAGTTGTGTGTGAAGTCGTCCAATCTGCAATAGGCCCGCGTGGACGACTAAGGCCTAATCACCCTATACTGGTAGGCCCGTGCCCCTCGGTGGGGACGTTTAATGAGCTGATGATGATGATGAAAATTATTTATTGCTTTTGCGGTTAGAGCCGCTCACTTAGCATATCCTACTCATAATCGTTCTGCACGGCACCTCTTTTAACTTTATTTTATCATTTCCTTTCTTCGAGATCATAGGCTTCTTCTAGCTTTCCTTTCCTTGTAATTCTGTAGGTATTCTTGTAGGTATTAAAAATGACAGGATGATGATAGTGAGAACCAACTGCATTCTGGCGCATGGACGTAATTACTGAAAATTATATTTCGGTTAACCATCTGCGAATGACCATTTCAATATTTACATACTTAGTCATGAACTTAATGCGCTAGCCGCTACGCTATCAAGGGCGGATCCAGGTTAGGCACATAGTAGTAGTCAAGCTAAGAACTTATAAGGTATTTTGGTAATGTACCTTAGTACAGTACTTAACATAGGTCTGGGGGGGGGGTCATGACCCCCATAACCCTCCCCCTGGATCCACCGTTGTACGCTACGCTAAACAAAACCATATAGAAAAAATTGAAAATATTTAGGGATAACGTTGACGGGAAATATGACTACTATTAGAACGTATAGTCGTCCCGCGCCCGTCACCAAAGACGACATGTTAAGTCTAATTTTAACAATAAGGCATTGTATGTGTCAAGCGTCTTGGACATTTTTAGGTTGATATTTCTTCGCGATTATGTATCTAATTAGTTTATTGTTTATCTAAGAATATTGCTAAATTTCATAATGGTAAACATAATAGAAAAAATGTCCTCAATGTTGCCGATACCGCATTTCTAAAAGTACCTTAGAAGACATCATCATCAGTGCCGGATTAAGACTACTCGGGGCCCTAAGCAATCCACACTTGTGGGGCCCCCCTGTCAGTATGTCAACAGGAATTAGTAGCATAGCGCAGTAGTTGACAACATAGGTAATGATTTTTCACTTTGTAAGTGTTAGTTTTGTCAGTTAGGTTAGGACATTGCAGGCTTTATCACCTGTTTCTCCTAAAAGACGATTCCGTGCTTCGGAGTGCACGTTTAGCCGTCGGTCCCGGCCGCCTTCGAATTGTCGTTAGTCAAAAACCGCGTCAAAGGCCGTGAAGCGGTTTCAAAACTCTGAAACAGGGACTTGTGTGGGGTCAGTCCACTCGCTAAGAAAAAGAACAAGAATTTGTCTTTAAAAAAACCTACATGATTAAAAAAAACAAGAGTAACATACTCGAATCCGCGCACTGCGAAAAAAACGCAAGTCGATTTTGCATAAAATTATTTTTCACCGAACATAATCGCAGTGCGAGCATAGGTTACTCTTGAAAAACATTAGTATTTTTGTAAAATAAGATGAAAATATATTAAACTTACCTTGGAAGTGGAGTAGGTGCCACAAAAACAAAAACTAAAGTACCTATATTTAATTATTTACAAAAAAAATGCGCCTTGCGGCTTTGTCGGGCATTCACTGATGATGATTTCCCAGTAAACCTTCTGTTCATTTTTTTTGTGCTTCGTCGCTAGTGCTTAATTTGCTTAAGGGTTAATCCAGGACTGATCATCATCAATCCTCGTCCCAACCGAGGGGTACGTGCCTACCCGTATGCGGGTGTATGCCTTAAGTTGTCTACGCGGGCCCAGTGCGGATTGGCTAACTTCACGGACCACCTTTGAATGTCTTCGTAGGCGTGCGCAGGTTTCTTCACGATGCATTGATTCACCGTAAGAGCGTCGGATAAACGTACATATAATTTCGAAAACACATTGGTACGTGGCGAAGGTGGTGAAGGCAACAGTTCACACCAATGAGCCACCGACGAGACGCTCTCCTTACCCATGCCTTTAGAAGTGCGGGGGTTCTAAAGGACTTCTGCGAACTGGTCATCTTTAGTGAATCGTATTAATAGATAATAAATAAGGGATATACCCACACTCAGCGCCACCATAGGACCAGTTTGCAAGGTGTGTTTGTTTTTCCTTTTCAACTTGTTTCATTAGTATATGTGTGCTTGCACACAAAAGAAACTATTTCTGAAGATTGATGGTTACCTACATATAATTTACAGTTAAGTAAGTTTTTGTTAGCATTCATGTAGGTATGTAATACATATTTATTCATAAAAATGTCCTTATGAATACAAACAGTGGTTGGTTGATATATATATACAATATTTTGCTTTAAGTAGGACTGTTCATTTGATTACCATCTTTTACTAAAAATTTTACTAAAACATTTATATCAATAAATTTTGGTTTATATGGGATCTTAAACGTTATAACTGTGTAACAAAACAAATAAAAACACATGTATAAAACCGAAAATAATATTTTACTAGAAGACAAAATATTACACATACGTAAAAATGTCCTCACAACACGTGAGACATTCAAACTTATAGCTTTACATGAAAACAAGAAAACTGCTACACAGTGTTCCACAAGATATCTATTGGGACTTTTGTATTTTTGATGAGACTTGCTAATTTTGTGCAGCAGATTGCGAAACTTGGAGGATCCATCTTTTTGCAGCAATACAAAACACACTTGTACTAATTTAAGGTATAATATTAATGGAGTATGAAAGTTTAAAATTGATATCTATTTGTTATACACAAGCATATTCGAAATGGCAATCCAAAGTTAAATTGTTACAATACAAACTTTGACAATAGGCTTCTAATAATATTTCTACTGTAATTAATTCCAATTAATTAGGTATGTTAAGCCTGTTAAATTGCATTATGTATTTGACAAGTAGCATATGAATATAATTCACTGGAGTTATCCAGAGCATTGCATGTTACAAAATTATTTAAGTTTTGGTGTAAACAATGATGAAAACAATGTAAGGAAATACAAAAATAAGTTATCTGCATATTATTGAACAAGCTATTATATTTCAGCATTGTACGCTAATAATGTCTAATTATGAATAATTAACTTGTTACTATTCTTAATATTAGTGGTTTTTGTTAATGGTTATATTACTACTATATTGTCAAAGACAAGCAAAACTTTTTTTTTCATAATTATTAATAAAACAATGCTTTAATTTTGAATATCCAAACTTAAGAGAGATTTTCTATAAATATTACATTGGTTTAAGAACTGCTAAGAGTTCTTAACATCTATGTTAACTTGGTATGAGAGCAAATTTACACACTTGTCCCAATGAATTTAATTGGTATCGGGCAATACCGACAGCTGCCCAGATCCTGTGCATGTCACTGAAGTCTGAGTATGCGCATGTCCCCTGCTAATCAATAAACGATTGTTCTACACACGCTTTCACCCTTTTTTCATACTCCCTCCTGTTCTCCTTGTATAATTGTGCCGCCATGGAGTTTGCCGGGGAATTCGGATTTGGGTCACTGAGTAATGACTGTAAACAAATCGTAATTACAGCTGATCAATATTTACTTGCAGATAAAATCTAAAATAAAAAAATCTAATCATGTAAAAGTTGAATAAAAAATATTTTTGTATAATTAGGTAAGATATGCAATTTGCCCATTGTTT
The DNA here is from genome assembly GCA_019425675.1 of Leucinodes orbonalis. Classification (NCBI taxonomy): domain Eukaryota; kingdom Metazoa; phylum Arthropoda; class Insecta; order Lepidoptera; family Crambidae; genus Leucinodes; species Leucinodes orbonalis. The sequence continues at coordinate 51,807 of PQWD01008434.1, read as the reverse complement.
TTATGCAACCCAATCCACTTCTAGGTGGTAGACTCGGGTATTAAGTCATCTAGGAAGGTACCACCACAGTGCCAGATATCAACCCGTGAAATTGTTTTGCACTTTTGTGTTTCCGGGCGAGAACTCTGTAGCCAGTAACAATACCAGGTATAAGAAACCTAACATCTGTTGTCTCGGGTGTCGGGCGCATTTCGTCATTGATGGAGAGTAATAGCTGTCCATTAGTTGTTGGTCTCATTCAATGCCGCACTGTCATGGTCAGGCATGGATGGTATCATCCTGACTCCTGTACACTAAGTAACAAAATAAAAAACCATTGCTACCTAACCATAAAGGAGGGTTTCAGGGAAAAGTCTACATTAAATACATAATTAAATTAGCACAAGTATTTGTGGAGAAAAAACATGGGACATTAAAAAAAATATGGACAGATTGTCATTGATACAGAAAATGTGTCCTAGAAATGACACCTGTTGTCTGTTTTTTTTGACAAATAATTTTCTGATATTTTTAGTATATTAATTTGAATGTTTTAAACTAGAAATATGTAATAAAATTGTTCATTTGACTATGAAAAGTAATTCCTGTTTTATTTCCTTTTGATCACTTCGGTTTTTGTACCATTTTACTATGAACACCATTTTTTTAGATTTTTCTCGGATATTGACAGATGCAAGCCAAATGTCTTAATTTTTTATACAAAAACCGGCAGAATTGTGACACACTTTTATTGTTAGCAAGACTATCTGTATTTTTTTAGATGTCCCTGAGAAAAAATAACAACTAGCAATTGATAAATTAAATTGGAGTGTCCGTAATATTAAAATATTTTTTTACTACATGCATATAAATATATATATAATATTTATATGGTGCATACAAAAAATCTTGTTGTCTGTCTGTTTGTTCCGACAGACCGATTTTGACGGGAATTTTACTGGCTTCCTTTGGTCTAAAGTAGCCTTTTTAGAAAAAGATAAATGTTAAAAAAGTAAGCATTGTACCGCGCGGCGCGCAGTTTAAGTCGGTGAGCGGACATATTAGCCATTACATTGAACTATTCTTCTTCTTTTCATATTATTGCCAGTAGTAAAATAAAAAAAAACACTTTCTTTTTTCATCATGAGGCTGAAACTGGCAGAAAATTCTAGCAGAAATAATGCGACAACCAGAAACGTTTAAGGCTGAGAGCCATCTGCGCTCGCCACTTGCCCGGTGAAGCTGTGAAGGCCATCTGCGGCCAACAGCAGTAGTCAGTTCGAAAAAAAAAAAACAGAATCGAAAAAGGACTTGGTCCCTGTTTTCAATAGAATATGTTAAAATTATTTGAAATATTAGCGCGCGGCAGTCAAAAATTATGAATGAAAACAGACTTTTTTGGTAAAGAGGCTTTTTTTGTCCCTGACCATCATTTTTTTTCTGCTACAATTTTCTGCCAGTTTCAACCTCATTTTTTCATCATCATCAGCCTATAATGGCCCACGGCAAGGCACAAGCCTTCCCGCACAGCATAGCTATGGGAAGATTGGGCAATAACCTACCACATATCAATAATTTGCTTTGTTGTCTTCTAATTGTTAATTCTTGTTGCTAGATTCTTTAAATATTTAAAATATGTTTGTAATATTAATTACCTGTATTGAAGTTAAAATTGCTGAAACATCATATGTAGGACTCCATCTATTTTGCAAAATGTCTAAACATATACCACCATCAGCATAAACATTTGGATGGAACATTTTTGAAACAAATCGCACCGTTGGTGGTTTATTGGGATATTCTTCTGTGAATTCTATGGTTAATTTAAATGTGCCATCCTCAAAGGGGGTATCATGCGGCCCAAATATCACAGCATTCCAGATCATGATGTTATTATCAGTGGGAGCACCAGAGACACCTGTTGGTGGATCCTCTTGTAAACTGAAAAAATAAAATTTTAAAATTAATAAACTTTACATATTTTCATTACAGGAATTTTCCTATTAGTTTATTATTTATTTTATTATTTTTTAAAATTAGTGTGCAATATCACAGAAATATAATAAATTGCATTGTAGGATTTGATATCTAAGTGATTCGGACTAAGGGACCACACTAAAGTAACTTTTTAAGTAAACATGCTTAATTATACATAAAGTCTTTTGTTATTTCCTTTCTTTTAGATTCAGCAAATTCTAGATCTTGCATATGTTGTACTGTCTATGTTTGTACTATGTCTCATTTGTTCTCAAATCAAGGTCAAAGAACTGTTTCTTACAATCACAATGCTATATATAATGTTTATGCCATTTTGAGAATGTTTATGTATTTTACGAAAGAGTAAAGGTTGAGATTTATTTTTCAAAAAATTAAACCTTACTTTAATAGTGATTGTAAATAGGGAAGTAATTAATTTATTTGGATAACCTACATAGTGTACCAACAAACAGAATAGGTGACGTAGCTAAGTCTACTTATAGATATGGGACATGTTTAGAGCCAGAAGGTTTTTTCTTTAGGTAATAAGCATGATTACCAGCATAAAAGATAATAACGTTAATGTAGAACAAAATAGAAATCGATGAAAATGACAGTGATGTAATTTGATGAATCAGCACAATGTTATTGTTCATAAACATTACGATTTATTGATAAATGTTAAAAAAAATATGACTTCGAAATCAGATGAAATGGAGCGACTAAATAGGAAACAAACCGTTTAAAATCTCTCATCAGGCGTCTTCTAGCTGGAGTTGACATTTTGATTTGACGCCACTTAAACCCACTGGTTAAAGATTAAAATTCGCTTGAAAACTTAGTTACACTAGTAAAGCTTTTCATATGATCGGATTAATGTTTAAAATAAGTTTTTTGTACACAAAAGATTCCCCTTTCCTAGTTGTAAAAATTTTTTTGTCGTCACGACTGCGAGATGGTTGATGGTTGTCAGATGACCATGAAATTAGCAATTTTTCTCTTTGCAAAACAGTGACACCAACATTACTACAAAAATACCATTTTTCACTTTTGTTGTACCTATTTATAATAATATTATAAAAATGAGAACCCTAAATGTAATGATAATTATGTCAACCTCATAACTTAAAAGTACCATTTAATTTATGTTTTTCTAAATAGCCTTTTCCTTAAGTAATTTGAATTGCATTCCTATTTTATTTTATTTTTATAAATTAAATTAAGTACCATGGTTTATGCACAATTATTTATTTTGAGGGTTGTAGTTAATCAGTCAAAAACAATATTTTAGTAATCCTTCGTGTTTCATATTAAACTGGTATTGATGATAATTCATGGATTATATTTATCAAACATTTTATAGTAACGCCATGTTTACACACTGTCTGAACAACACTATTTCTGTCAGCTTGTTGACACTGTTGACAGTGACAGTAAAATCAATATTGTTAAAATGTATTAATAAATTTTTTAATTTTATCAATATCTTAATAAACAAACTTTTGAAAACTCAAAACTATATTTTACTTAAGATATCAAAATCATGAATTTGGCTACTTCAAAAAAGATTCTATTCGACAAATCTACAGTAAGTCTATTAGCCATAAAGTGAATCGTCATTAAACTTAATATATTTACCACATGTTTTATGCAAGGTTTTCACTGATTTTTAGCTGCTTAGTTTAAAAGCGGAGCTATTAAAAAAGCAAGAAGAAGTTCAAGAAAAAAAACATTTACCCAAGCATAAATTAGAAAATTTTAAACCTGCACCTTCGAGAGCCAGTGAAGAGTGCACAAAAGTAAACATAGTCAAGAAAAAAACTTTTAAAGATAGCTTAGTAGCTGTGGATATTGATGATTTGGAAGCCAATAGAAAAGTGAGGTAAGCAATTGGCTAAACTGTACTATGTGGGCCGCAGAGTTGGGTGTTGAAATTCTTATGGTTGAAGGACCTCACTATAAGGAGCGAGGGCTGTCCGGTCCTCGCTCTGCTCCAAGAAAGGTGTAAGCGCTGAAGTTAACAGTTGCTTATAAGTTATAGTGGGAAGACCTCAGAATCTACAAAATAGGTTGAATCACGGGTGATAAAATCTAATTCGAGGCGCCCCAACACAGATAGGAGGATCTCGAAAATTAGAGGTTTCCGCAGAAGGGGGAGTGGTAGGGGAAGTGGAAGGGGAAGTGGAAGGGGAAGTGGTATCCTTAACCTCCTCAAAAAGAATCCCTATATATGGGCAACCCATATAGTACAGTTTTACTATTAAAATAAACCCAAACTTATAACTTTTGTTCACCTGTTTGACTTAATTTTAACTACTAAAGCCTCGAAAACATAAATACCTACGTGTAGGTAACTTTAAAAGGGGGGAAATGGTAAAAGGGGGAGTTCCCAGTAAAACAGCGGCTTATATAGTACTGTTTCACTGTTCGGGTACTGACATAACCTCAAATTTTATCTCGAAAAATAGAGGTTTCCGCGGGGGGGGGAGTAGTAGGGGGTGCCTCTCCCACCCTCGCCCTCCTCCCTCCCCCCCAAAAAAACCAAATATGCGCGGCCCATATAGTAGTTTTACCCATTATAAACTAAATAATTCTTGAAGTATTTGCATTCGTTTTACAGATCAGCTTTGGAGAAAAAAGCAGAGCTGTATGACCATTTACAGGACAGTGCTGGAAACTCAAAGTTAGCTGATAGGTTTTTGGTTGATTTTGATAATAAAAAGAAACAAGAAACCCTAAAGGAAAAGATTGACCCAGTTGAAAATAATAATCAAGATGATGATAATGATTGGTAAATATGATTAAATATGTTTTTGGGTGACATGGGGTCTATTGTTAAATCTATATATTGCTAAGGTATAAATTTAACAATTGATTTTCTATTGTTTTTCCACTTTCCATTTGTGCAATCAACCGCTCGAACGTAGCACGCGCGTTTACACGCGCGAGGTGAATTATTATTATTAGTTGCTGTTGTATGATCAGCAGAGGAGCGGGTTTGAATGCGCTACTGCTGAGTCAAAGAAGCGTTTTGACACTAACTTTAAGTACTGCAAAATTGTAGGCAGCCCTAAGTCGAAATGAAGGTTGACATCACGTGTGAACCATGGCGCTCCCGTGGCTTTACGCATGAACTTATTCTGAATGATTTGATGCCTATGGACGTGAGTGGACGCAGCATGTGCAAATACCACACCAGCATACGTCATTATGGGTCGTATGCACGCCGTGTAGATTCTCACCTTATAACTAAGTGATAATTTACTACGTGCGTGCATAAGACAATGCCGGCGCCCAAGTGCTAATGCAGCCCGATTTCGCACTGTTTTGATGTGCAACCCAAAGGTCAGACCACTATCGAAAATGACGCCTAGGTTTCGGGTTTTCTCAGGGAATGTTTAATGAGCTAACAATGAAATGATGTTTAATAATTTTCAGGACTGAATTTACTGATTGCCTTGGTCGTACACGTAAATGCCATAAATCGGATTTGGAATTCTACAAGAAAAAAGACAGGGACTTGATGAAAGCGTCTGGCATAGATTCTAAAGATTCAGAACCTGAGAAGGAGGTACATAATATTTAAATAATTAATATTTAAAAACTAACTTCTTCTCATAAATTAAAGGTGTAGTCAGTACTGTGATGAGTGCCTTACAGTCTCTGGCATAGTTATTAAAGTATCAGTGGTGTACCTATTGGTAGCAGAGATTGGTGTCTTAGTGTGTTCCGCAATTATCTTCCTTGTTTCATAATTAGGTAGTGCAACCAGAAATATATTTACAAATTTTTGAAAAATTGCTAGAAATTACTTCCTATATTTGTACACTAGGATTTGAACCCACAAACACCTGATTACGCACAAATTTAAACTTGAAGCTTAGACCACCAATATATAGAGTGGCAGATCAGTGGACTGGTAATGTTTGTATTCAGTTCAACCTGTTGCAAACCATTACTAGTCACAGGCCTCTCATTTTCATTTTGCACCAGACTTTTTGGTTGTCTGCTATTCGCATTCAGCCTCCATCAGCAACTGTTAACAATTTGTCGGCCCATCCGGCCTGAGGTCTTGAGATATATTTGCTAAGACAAGGTCTATATTTCTGATTAGCACACTGCCACTACAACTTGTTGACTTAATGAGCTGCCTTGGAAACATGGTACTCGTACAACATTTATTTACATAGCATCATTTCTAGTTTTATCCCTGAAAGACCTCAAACATAGCTTGCTTCATTGCCTGTTGATTTATAATAAACTTCTGAATCAATTCCACAGTCTGTGTCCATTGGAACTCGTTATGTTTTTTAAGTTATATTATAAAATCAATCATTAATGATATTTTTAATGTAATTCTGTATAAGATACTTATGTAAGATGTTTAATTTCATTTTCATTTTTGTTTAAAGGAAACTGTAACAAAAACAGAGAAGCCATATTTGGTGCAAAAAACAAATGATTACCTGCAGACTTTGCGTGAGAAATGGGAACAAAAAGAACAAGAGCTTTTGAAGAAAGACCAGGATATTCATTATCAAGATTTACTGTTTGATGGTTTGTGTTCAATAATTTATTTTAAGTATTGAAATTCCAGCTCGAGTAGCAAGCACTGGAGCGTTTCCGCTTCCGCTGACTCAAAATTAGCCTATTCCACCTTTTTCACAAGGTGGATCACTTAGTTTTTTTATGGTTCAAACTTTGTATGTACCGCCAACCGCTATAAGATTTTGACAAGAAACTAGAAAAAAGTAAATATATTTTGGGATTTCCCATACATTGAACTGAAATTCAAAACGTAACAATGTGTATGTCTTGAAAAATGATAATTAAGTTTCTGATATCATTTTTTTTTAATTCATGATGGGCTTGCTCTTAAAAACAGACTATCCTAGTGATGTTTCTTCCACTAAGATAGAGCAAGCTTGTCCAGAAAAAGCCTATTCACTTGTTTTTTGAATGCCACAGGGTTGCATTGTTAATAATGTCAGATGATATTTATTATTATTATTACTAATAAAACGTGTATTCTCCCAGAGGCCCGAATGCACGGTGTGGGTTACTATGCATTCAGCACGGACGAGACCGAGCGTAGGAAGCAAATGGAGGAGTTGACGAAGCGTCGGCAGCAGACCCTCGAAGCACAGCGAGAAGCGGAAATAGCAAGGCTCGAACGGGAGAAATTGGTCGCGACTAGATTGGCAGCCTCCAGGGCTAGGAGACGCGCGAGAGCTGGTCTGCCGCCTGAAGAACCAGCACCAGGTAATTTTTTCATTGTATTTTTATGTTATTTAAGTAAAAGTGATTGGGCCTAGTGATGCAAATCTCACGAGACAATACTGCGAGATCTCGCTGATTTCGTGATCTCGCGAGATTTGCAGTTTAGTGTTTTTTTTGCTAATTATCACAAAATCACATCAATATTTATTTTCACGATATTTTTGAATTAATGCATCAAATATGGTTTGAATGTATCTGTCTATGACTATTTAATAAAATTCTAAGTAATAAACATTGATATACGTATCTATTGATTAACAAATGAAAGAAACAACCAGTCTTCTCTTGTAATGTCAAACAAAAATATTTTAGTATTAATTCAGTTCTTTTATAACAAACAAAACAATGAGAAGTTAAAAAAAATTAAACATACTATCTAAGTTGAGTTGACTATCAAAGTGAGATATTATTATCAATTCAATAAAGTTATTGAGAGCGTCGGTGGCTGAGGTTCAAATCCCGACACGTACCAATATATTTTCGAATTTTCGAAAAATATATGTACGTTATCCGACGCTCTTTCGGTGAAGGAAAACATCGTGAGGAAACCTTCATGCACGCCTGCGAAGAGATTCGAAGGTTGTGTGTGAAGTCGTCCAATCCGCACTGGGCCCGCGTGGACGACTAAGGTCTAATCACCCTATACGGGTAGGCTCGTGCCCCTCGGTGGGGACGTTTAATGAGCTGATGATGAAATAAAGTTATAGGTATTCAGTAGATTAGATAATACAGATTAATTAACAACATATTTCAATTAGTCAGACTATTGGAAATTAGAGATTAATTAACAAAATATACCAATCAAATTAAAGATTTGATCAGTTGAACGTCTTCGAATAAGACGTTTTTATGCTCAAGTGCAATCTCATTAAAATCATGAGTTCTCGCTTAAAAAAGCCGAGATCTCGCTAGAACGAGAATGCATTCCCTAATCGGGACGGCCAGTTCGCTCAGCTGATCGTAAGTAACACGTTTGTCAAAAAAAGTATTGAAGATGCAGTGTCTGTTTAAAGTGATTCTTGGTCAATGTGCCCGTCACCCAAGACGACGGATTTAGATCTAATATACCCGATAATTTCACTAGCTACAGTGCCCTCGTCTCGAAACAATAGTGCGTAACACTCATCTTTCATTGGATGATAACTGGCACTGAGGTGGTACCTAACTAGACGACTCGGTATTGTGTCTTCCACCTAGCATTGTATTCGGAAACTTACAGTACTTTTAATTTTAATATAAAACTAAAGTGAACTCTTAGTCAGTTATTACAGTTAAGACTTTTAAACTCTTTAAAATCTATAGTATTTTAAGATCTTGGTAGGTCAAAATGACAACCCCAAAATTGACAGGGTTCAAAGAGAAATATGTAAAAAACGTTAATCATGCAATTGCTTAAATCTAAATACCTCAGACTATCGTTATCGTCATCCATTTATCTTTTTGAACTACATAAGGAATTATTATTATAAGTAATTAAAAGTGCATCAGTTGATAATCTAACACATGTTGATAATCTAACAATATTGTGTACTGTCACAGAATAAATATTTTTTTCTTTCTTTCTTACATAATGAAATGGTGTAGTAATAGAAAGTGTATGCAAAATAAATCGAAAAATCAAAAGAGGTTTTAGTCAACATTCGTATTCGGCATTTAGAAATTGGAACTGATAAATTAATATTTGTATTTTAAATGACATGACTCCTTCTACTAAAATAACTATGATTTTCAGAACCGGAAAAGGACTTCACGGCGTGCTTGTTAGAGTTCTTGACACAACAAAAGAACGAAGCAGATGCTAAAGCAAAGGAGGAGGAAAAGAAGATTCGCGAGGAACAAGAGAAAGAGAGGCAAAAATTACGTGAAGCACACGTACGTGAATGGGACATGGGTAAAGAAGGTGTCGAGGAAAAGGTTAAAAAGTTTAGAGAAATGACACAAGAAGAGTATGTTGATCAGCAGAGAAGTAAACGTATTAAGGAATTTGCGCCACCCCTATCAACATCGTCTAAGGAATAAGTCACAACGCACTTTCGATGATAGTGGCAAAAGTGTCACTCCCGAATTAATTGAACCATTACAGAAGACTTGGTCCGATGTGAGACCTAATGTCAAGACACCACCCCCTCCCATCATAGGTGATATACTTGAAGATAGTGAACAGAAAGGACTTTATTTCACGACTTTAAAGAAAAAAGTCTCTCAAGTGAAATATAAGAATTTCGTAAAATCTCAAGAGCCTGCTCCTATAGAAAATGAAATAAGTGATGAAGACACATCTATTGTTGAAAAGAGGCCAGAAAAGCGTAAACAGAAAAATAATCACGCTGAAATTGCTCCGCCGCCTACATATGACTACTACGGACCTACACCAAAACAATCGAGATCTCAAAAACCCTTCGAATCCGATATAAGAGAAGCATTTGCACAAGGTACCAAGAGTTTAGAGTCAAAAGGAAAGGATAGGCAATTGTCCAAACAGTATGACTTCACATTCGATTAAAATAAGGTCTAATATTTATTGTTAATAAAAATCTGCTGTTATGTTGTATTTTATTTAATAACTAATATCACAATCATAAATACTACTGATGTATGAATCTCAAACATAAGAGGAGTTCAAAGTCTTAAAATTATTTAAAATCAAAGATTAGTGACAAAGTAAACATATAAATTGTGAATACATGACAATACCAAACAGTACCTACTCTCTAAAGCTAAACGAGATCATTATTATTTGAAACCCATAATTACAAACCTCCCATCGATGTCTCTTTATATACTATGAAACATTGTTAAAAATGATTTTAATAGCATAATAAACTTGAGATAACATTGTAAAACATTTAACAAAAGTTGAGATCGTATTTTTCCCTTAAAGGTAGACTAACGACACGAAGTGCTTGTGTACTTTTGTTATACTCCATCAGGTATGGCTATTTACAAACTAGAGTTCAAAATTAAACAAGCTAATAGCATAAGGATATTAAAGCTGAATATTGCTGAACTATTTCGTGGATTTGTCGATGGCTTCGGTGTTGAGTTTTCCATTGCGCTTTTTGCGGTACTAGTTGAAGTTATCTCAGTTGTTGTGAATTCGACTGGTTTCTCAGTAGTGACTGGATTTGCATTTTGTTGAAGAGCTTCTGCCGTAAGCATCTGCATGCTTGGTTTGATTTCATTACTTATATACATATTCTCATCAGCCTTCGTTGTTTCCGATCTGAGTGTTGATTCTATTGCTTTCATAGTAGTAGTGATATCAATAATTTCTGTTCTATCTATTGCTGTTGTAGTCTCAATTTTTTTATTATTTGTTGTTAGTTTAGCTTCAAGACTACTAATGTTATCTACTGAAGTGGTCATTTCAACATGTTCTTCCTGTGCAACGTTCATTTCAGTTGAATTAACTTCCATGTCGTTAGGATTACTGGAGTTGTTATGTTCGAGAGTTGGATTTTCGGTTTGAATAGTGTTATCTTCCATTGCTTTTTCATCGACTTCATTAGCTTTAGAGTCAACGTCATCAGGATCATTTACCACTAAACTGGCTTTCATTTTTTCTGAGTGTATAAAATTGTGTGAATCTATCGCATTTCTTTTCTTAATGCGATTCTTTTGATTTTTGGCAACGGATTTGGTCAGGGCGTTGAAAGCTTCGATTTCGCGGTCTGTTTTGGGTCCATTGCACAGTTCGCCGCGACAGGGACAAGTAACTTTGTAAGTCTTAGTAGTGTTGCAGTACAATGTATAACATTCATCTTGATAAAACTTTACGCAGTAACGGGATTCAACGAATGCTGTAATTAAGAAAATACAAAAATAAGTTCATAATCTAAATGTCTTAGGTTCGTAAAGTGGGAAAATGTATGCGTGTCTTGGGTTGGTTACTATGATTGAGATTCATACAATCCTCAAGTTGTTCTCCATTGGTGTTTTTTCTAAGTTACAAAGTGTACAGGACGGCCAGGGTGCTCACCCGATGGTAAGTGATACGCCTGACCATGACAGATGTTACTGGTCGCTAACTCTTATTAATGATTGACTGGGGCCCGAAATATGTACTTGTGTTTTGCGAACACAAACGAATTTATACTTTGAAACGACAAAGCATGTTGTCATGTGTGGCAGGAAAAAAAGGTGATTCACCGCAGTATTTTCATATATTTGTGTATACGTTGGTACCTTCTAGATCCGTTGGCTAGAGGCAACTGTCTGATATGGTAAAGTAATGGTCTTCAAATCAGATACTCAAGTCACTTAAGGTAACTTCTTACGGTCTCTAAAGTTCAGTAAGTTAATATAAAATAATTTATATAAAAGAAGGTTTATTCCAAAGACTTACGTGGTGATGAAGCTACAACTGCACAATGGGTATACCCAGTCTCGCAGGTGGTGACCTGATTCTCCCCGTCGCCGCAAGGGGCCGCGCGTGGACTGCGATGGATCTGTTCCGCGAGTGGCCCGCACCAGTAGCACTGTAGGCACTCGCCGTTCACTAAAACATATTTTTACGAGCAAATATTAATATTAACTTACTCCAAATATATACCTAGCCCTCCCGTCCCTCCCTAGTCCCGCTCGGGGACGCATTTAGGCTCGTTGTGTAAGATTTGAGGCTAAAGCCACATGCTAGAATTAAAAAAAATATTATTTTCTTCAAAACTTAAACACAAAACAAATTTAAACTAAATTTTTAAGTAATTTACAGCACATGCAGCCGTGCACGGCCTATAGCACTCGACAGAAAAAAGACCAAATTTTACTAACATGGAATAAAAAAAAGTAAAGAAGGCCTTTGTGATATTAGATACTAGCTTTTTCGTGCGACTTCGTCCGCGTGAAATAGTTACTTTGGCCTAACGCTCCCTTTAACCTGCTACTTCGTTTAAATAGGTGAGAAAGCTATATCTCATAAGATATTAATTTAAGTTGAATGATGTGAATGGCAATTTTGTTTAAAAGTATTTATTTGTATAAGGATTATTATCATATTTATGAAAACACCTTCGCAAATGATGCATTATTTTAGAAAAAAAAAATAGCAAAAATATGTTATATGGAGCTAACCTTAAAAGATAGACATATGCTGTCGCGGACTTTTTTGGTAGACTAATAATACTCTCGTACATGACTTTTGCGAAACTAACCGTTTACGCAGCGGAAGCTCCAAGTATGAAAAAATACCCCTGATTTTGAAATATTCTTCATAACTGCTCAGCTTCTATTGCTTGTAGCGTGTTGATATATAGCATATAGCCTTCCTCGATATATAAGCTATCTAACAATGAAAGAATTTTTCAAATCGAACCAGTAGTTACTGAGATTAGCGCGTTCAAACAAACAAACAAACTCTTCAGCTTTATATATTAGTATAGATTCAAAGTATACCTACAAAAGTAATGTGTAGCCGTTTCTACAAAAACTGGAATTTAGTTTATAGTATCTGAGTAAAAAGAAAAGAAAATTGAGTTCCAATAATGACTCCGTTTCCTAAATGACTCAAAAGAATACACGCGTGCCATGTACCTACCGCTTATGTTGTAACGTGCGGCTGTTATTTACCATTCGTAGTAGGTATCATTAAGCGGTTGACACGTGTCGGATTTTTGTTAAAAAAAACTACACATATTCTTTATTGGGCTGAAAGCAATCTGTGCTCGCAACTTGCTCGGGGAAGCTGTGAAGCCATCTGCGATCAACAGCGAAAACTCGAACGGGTTTTTTTTTTCTCCAAATTAAAACCTTAAATTTGAAGACAGAATAGCAATATGATTTTTAAAACTCCAATTAAAATTAAAGGTTAGTTTGACGAAATTTGAAAAAAAATTACAATTATGAAATTACAAATTATATGAAAATGTAATTTTCTCTGATTTCTCCAGTTTTGAAACATTGCAAGCTGAATCTATGTAACTGTCATGATCATCATCATCAGTTCATATATTGATATGTATAGCTATGGCTTTAGTCATCTACGCCGGCCCAGTGCGAAAAGGGGGAATTCACGCACAACCCTTGGAATCTCTTTGCAGGCGTGCGCAAGTTTTACGATTTTTCATCACCGTAAGAGCGACGGATAAACGTACATTTTAGAAAATTCGAAAATCCATTGTACGTGGCAGGATCTGAACCTGCACCCTCCAGATCAGAAGGCAACAGTTCACACCAATGAGCCACCGAATCTCATATGGAATTGTGCTAAGGACGAATTTTCAACAGGCACGTTAAGCTTTTTGCCACGACTTCTATAACGTTAATATACCGTTAATATATCGTTGACGACTAATTTGGTGTAATGGATAAGAATTTGGCTACGATACATAAGTAGGTATATGTTTACCCAGTGTTTGGTTTCTATATTAGTGTGGGCCTTATTAGCACGGAGTGAATGTTAACTGGCTATTCGGTATGATACAATACGTACATGTGACGTTGGATGGATCCACAAAGGTATAAACTGAAACCCAATAAAATCCTGATAAGAATAAAAATATAAAATTTCCAGTGTAAACTTCAATTGTCAAACCGCACAAACATCGTAACCAATTCATAGTACAATGAGATGCGGCGCGATCATTTATGCAGCGCGCGGCAGCATCGCGTTGATTACTTCCAGTACGGGCAGGTGGTATAGGCTTCGCCAAATATTGGTGCAGTTCTCCAGCGAGAGGCAACTGTCCCGTCCGCATGCCATTATTCCGCATGTTTGCGGAACCATTCCCATTCAAATTTCGAAGATACCGTTTTACCTTTGTGTGTTAAACCTAAATATCTGTATCCAATTATGTTGGTACTACTGTAAACTGAGAATTTTACTTAATAATATATGTACGTATTTGATGAAAACATCTTAATAATAACACTTACAAATAAATGGAATCTATTCGGTTCGGTTCCCCTTTGGTCGATCAACAGTTATTCAACAAATTTACCTACAGATAATAAGCAACGAACTACAAATTTATTGATGTTTCACCAACTTTAGATTTCATAATGTTATTTCCAAAAAAATATATATTAGGGACATTATTCTTACACAAATACGTGAAACGACAAACACCTGTTGCGAACAAATTTTCTTTAAAAGTGTAATTACTTAGTCTAAAGGCATAAGACAATTAATGGTAGAGCACCAAATCGTTTCTTAATTTTTCATATTAAAAACATGGCCAAGCGCCAGTAACGATTTATCAATGAGAAGTTTAACGCATTCCGATTTGTATTGGTAAGGTTAGAACTCAGACCCCAGTCCAAAAAAAAAGATTTAAAACCGATCGAAATTTAAAACCGGTTGCCAATGCTATTATGAAATTAATTAATTAAAAAATATAAAACTAAAAGAGCAAATAGAAATTATAGTAAACAAAAAGTAAGTTATTGAAATTTAGTTTAACGAATTATTATTTAAGATATATTATTTTTGGTTTTACACCGGTTTTTGTAACTTGACATGACATGTGAGTATTTCATTAAAAAATAATTATTATTGCATTTTGAAATAGCTGCTTGTCATATTATCATCATCGTCAGCTCATTAAACGTCCCCACCGAGGGGCACGAGCCTACCCGTATAGGGTGTTTAGGCCTTAGTCGTCCACGCGGGTCCAGTGTGGGTTGTACGACTTCACGCACAACCTTTGAATCTATTCGCAAGCATGCACAGGTTTCCTCACGATGTTTTCCTTCACCGTAAGTGCGTCGGATAACGTACATACAATTTCGAAAATTCGAAATCACATTGGTACGTGGCGGGATTTGAACCTGCGCCCTCCCGATCGGAAGGCAACAGTCCACACCATTGAGTCACCGAGGCTCTTATCATATTATGCATGTTGCGATTTTATGTTCTTGTTAAAGCAAACTAATTGCTTAATGAAACATTGACAAATGATTAACATGGTGAGATGGTAATTCGCTTATAAAAATTGCTTCAGTTGATTATTTAACACGTGATGTCATAGTGTTGTAATGCCATGGAAATTTGAGAAAATGAGTTTTTGACAGATCGAAAAAATATATGTCGGATGACCTATAAGTTCACATATCTATTATTTTCAATTTAACAATTGGTAAATGAAAGACACATATTTATTGAATATGTAGTAGTACATGATAAAAGCACTAGCAATACAACTTGTTCGCTGCAGCAGGAAACATTTTAAAATGTAACTAAATAATTTTCTACGAGCTTTCCAGAAAAAACTGTTGATTAACAAAATGCACAACACAGTCGCCTGGGACCCCCGTGCCTGCAGTTTCCATACAAATAGAATAAAACATGTAAATATAACACTGCACTGTGAACCGTATCTCGCGTGAAACGTGCGAATTTTCTTTTATTCGTAAACAAACAGTACCGCAGACATAAAATGAGAGAACTGTGCAATGCTAGCAAAAGTGAGACGGACAATCAGCACCCGTACTTTTTGCCGTGGATTTTTTTTAAAGCTATGTATTTAAATTTGTCCTTTTTACACCATTGTAAATGTCGATCGTGTTTTCTTCAATCAATACAGATAAATATTGGAGCCTGTAATATTGAAATAACCCTTTATTAACATATGCTTACGAATATATAGCAAATTTTACGATTCATCACGTCGTACACTATAATATATATTTTTTGAAATTTTTGTCAGCCGCTCTGTTTATTCAGGAAGATCTCTGAAATGGCTGGACCGATTTTGACGGGATTTTAATTGGCAGGAAGCTGATTTAAATACCCGCTCGCTGAGTAACTTTGAATGTATTTAAAAGGCGAGTAGTTAGCGACCGTGTCTCGGTACCATAAAAAAAAATCGGTATTACCGATATTAAGCTTTACAAAACTGAAACTGAACAGCATAATCGTAACTTATATACCTTTTTGCTGCTCTATGCGACCATGCCAGCTGGCCCGAAAGCTACTTACACGGTGCATGGGAGCGGACGCCTGCCGCGAAGGTCGGCGTCGAACTTGTGAATTTTTTATCACATTGTTTGTCTGTTTTATTACTCAAAGTGACGACTCAAAACGTTTGTGTATTGCCGTTCATTTTCTTTCAAGTCGATATTTGTTCCTTCATAAGTACTTATCATTTATAGACGTTTTCAAATGATGGTTTTTATTGAAAAAGTGTTTCGATACTATCCTTATTTATTCCGCTTCCTTTTTGTACTCATATCATTATTTATTATTTCATGAACTTTAAACTTCATAAGTTATGTTTTGTAGTTCTACATTAAGAAGGTTACCTATATCGTATTTACATTTTTTTATGGTATAAGTGTACAGGACGGTCTGGACGCTCACCTAATGGTAAGTGATACGCCAGACCATGACAGAGCGGCATTAAAGGAGACCAACAACTGACAGACAGTTATTATCCTCCATCAATGCCGCACTGCGCCCGTCACCCGAGACAACAGATGTTAGGTCTCTTATACCCGGTAATTTCACTAGCTACAGTGCCCTCATGCCGAAACACAGAAGTGCATAACACTCTTGTTTCACGGGATGATATCTGGCACTGCGGTGGTACCTACCTAGACGACTTAGTATCGATCTACCACCTAGTAATTCTCATAATGAGTTAAATTTCATCTAAATCTTATTATTAAAAATCCAAATTTAGATTGAAAATCGGATTTTAGTCCGAATTAATGAACCTACCTAATGAAAATGAAAATAAAAAGTGTAAGTAATCATGTACATATTAACCAGCCTCTAACGTCCTGGTGTAGACACACCAAGGGAGATTGTTAGTGTTGCCACCTCAGATTTAGGAATAGGTCAGTTCGAGAAGGTAAAAAGGGATCGGGCTAGATGGAGTTTTACCAAGAAAATTACTTTCTGTATATAAATGCTGAAATAAATGACAAGCGAAAAACGAGCGCCGAAAAAAAACAGTTTCGTGTTGTAATATTGCTACAAGGAAGTATAAGAAACTACAGGCGTAGTCGCATGTCCCTAACAACTATTGACTTAAGTTATTCAAAGGCCATAAGGATGATGGTCAATTGAGCTCATTTAGATACTTTTATATAGCACTATGACATCACGCTGATAAATTATATTATCAACTAACACCCTTTTGGATTTTTTTGTATTTAATAAAAAAATATAAACATATGAGTTTTTATACGATATTTTTCACGTATTGAAATTTAGGTATTAATATTTTAGTGAGCGTTTCAGATTCCTTTAAGGATTCAGCAAATATCTCATACTGTACAAACATGAGTATCCAGAGTAGGTAATACTTAAGTCATTATAAGTGGATATTAATGAAAATGTAGCTATAGCATATTCCATTGACGTCCACGCAACTGTTTAAAGCAATAATCGTTATCAAGACAGTAATAGCCATGCTTTTACTTTTATTATAGTACCGGTGTGTCCATTTATCGTATTTGAGTTTGAGGTAAATTATGAACATTAAATGACATTAAAGTTATTTCTATGTGATCGACCTCCATGTCTTTTGCTTTAAATGTCAAACGTTAACTTTTCTATACAAGATATCAGGTAGACGAACTATTGATCAAAGATATGATGACGTACGTACTGACTGGATTACTTTACAACTACGGCTTTAAACTTAAATTTCCTTGTTTTCCGCTCGAAGATTTCTAGCGCAAAGACAATAAAAATATATTGTTTGAGGGAACAATTTTTTCTCGAGTCTGTGACCATTTACTCTACCAATTTGCTAGTCCTCTACACAATAGTAGTATAATGCACACGCGTAATATGTACACAGTAGGAACTATATATATCTACTGATACAAAAGTACAGAGGCAATTCTTATTCCAAATGGAATTTCTTCCAGCAATCTTAAAAAGGAAAGATTAATCTGAGATAAGCAAAGCGCGCAAGTATGTCTAACAAAGAATCATTAATATACAATTAATGATTCGTTCTTAGAGTATGTATATATGTATGCAAGAACTAGTAAATATAGCACTGGGTAGCAAAATAACTGGTCTCTTAACACTGAACATGTCACGTCGCGGGTGGCGGGCGCAGGGCATTGTTGACGGAAAATATAATTACTTTCTACACCTATTGGTTTCCTTTAACACTGCATCTGTCGTGGGTACGCGTGACATCAACTTGTGAGCGTACTGGTTGCCGATCCCACTGGTTCAACCCCACAACCCAAAACCACGCAGCCATCTAAACTTATGCCAGATCACTAGTCCACGGAGGGAGTTGACTAAAGCACGGTGACGGTTCACATTTGGGTCACCCATCCGATGATTATCCATTGCTACAGTGCTTGTGATATCGTTAACCGAACGCTAGACGCTATGCCATTGACCACTCTACTGATCGCACGTTGACCACTGCTGGACATAGGTCTTCCCCATTTTGCGCCGGATATCCCGGTCCTTTGGGATATCTGGCGTCCTTCTATCATCCAGCCTCCACCAGCGCACCACTAGACCTTTCGCAAGTCGTCGGTCCATCGGGCCGGAGGGTGTCCTACGCTTCGCTTGCCAAGGGCGGTGTCCACTCCAGAACACGTCTGTTCCAACGGCCATCGGTTCTGCGACATACATGACCAGCCCACTGCCACTTTAACTTGACGATCCGACGGGCTTTGTCTGTATCCTAGAGTACTCTTACTATCATCGTACCCACTTGACGACCGATTGGGTGTAATGGTTGAGACGTCAGCTACTACACCAAAGTGCCGGGTTCGATCCCGGGCAGTACGAATATTTTTGTGCATAAACATGTCTGTGTGTTGGGTGTTTTTATGCATAATATCTACGTATTTACAAAACAAATAATATCAGTATGTTTATCCGTTGTTTCGAACTCATATTACAGGCTGATGCTTAATTTGGGTCTAGATGGCGCTGTATGAATGTTAGTGGATATTTATTATTTATCTATGTATTTACATCGACATCGACCGCGTCTCGGCAAGCGTATGGGGGAGACCTATGTCCAGCAGTGGACTGCGATAGGTTGAATAGAAGAAGATCTATTTATTTATTATCTATCCCTCACAATCTTATGCAGGAAATGTGTCTGAGTTTTAAACGCTGTCATCATACTGGGTTTTGATACGTTTATCCGCAACATATATTCAAATAGAGCATGCAACCGTATAAAATAGACCATTACACAATATAGTTTTATATTATTATAATGTTCATTTTAACCCAATCACTGTCCACGCACTAGTTCAAAAACCATGTAAAAGTTGGTTGCGTGTGTCGAATTGCTTATAAGCTTGGTGACCCAAAAGCGTGTTACTAACGCCAAATATTTACCAGTGGCCGTACTCTTAATATTTTTCGTTTGTGTTCCGTTATATAATCATAACATGCATCAAGTAACTGTTGAACAGCGGAGCATTTATCAGAAAAGTTCGCGGGAAAGTATGGGCGGCGTTAGGGTAATACTTACCTATCTTCAGCGAAAGGGTCGCTGTAGCTTATATAGAAAGATAAAAAAGGTTTTAAAATTATATTTGTTCAGAAAAGTAGTGTATGTGATCTATGAAGTATTCTTTGACTCCCAATAACTTTTAAAATATCTATATTTCATATAAAATAAATATGCAGAATCATATTTCTTCGAAAAGGGGAAAAAGAGAAATACCAAGAAATAGTCGATAGTTAAGAACAGAAAAAAATAAGTACACTTAGATTTACAATAATTGCTGACTGTAGTCTAAATAGATAAACAAACTTTGACTTTGCTTTAGAAATCCTTATAAGTTAATTCGTATTTAACAAAAAAACTGATGAATGAGTGATAAGTGAAGCATTGCTTAAAAATATTTTGCATATAACTATGACCCCACCGTGAGCCCGACCCCTAGAAGCACAAGAAATATCAAGACTTTCAGTAGAGACACTTACCACTTAGTAAGATGAAAACTGCAACAGTCTGTACTAGTGCACTCGTAGGCAGGTTCTGTTGGATACTTCGCCACACCATCTGTTATTTATTATTCATATTTATTACACTTGAACTTAGGCTTAACTTAAAAATGGTCAAATACACCAATGAACATAAATTAAACAAGTATTTGAAACACTGCTCTCACCATTTAAATAATAATTTTGTGGGTTATGAACACAGTCATGTCCATTTATTTTAAATATAATTGCTTAATATACATAAGTTTTCCTTTATAAGTCATTAGTTTGGATATATATGTATGAGTTCATTACAAAAATTCCCAAGCAAGGTCCATTACAAAAAAAAGATTAAAAAAATATGGTAAAACAATTAGCTTTTAAATAATTCATATCCAAATTGCGTGCGTTCTTTTAAATTAATTTTAGCTTCAAAATTAACCGACATCTGAATTAAAAAAAAACAAATTCAATACTTCGGCAAATACCTTGGGTTCAACTTAATATGGGTAACAATGGTGAGCGGTGGTCGGCGCGTACGGCGTTGGCTGGACGACTGGGCCGTAGCAGTAGTCGTAGCAGTGACGTAGCGCTACGTATGCGTGACGCGCTCCATTGAATTACGGACGGCCCGCCTGAGGTTCCGTACAAGATTGCTGTTAACGAGTTAAAAATATGCTCACCTTCGTCTGAAGGCTGTTTACAAGGTTTGCAGCTTCTAAAAACTCGCAGCTTTACTAAGTAAGTAGGTTAGATCAAGACTGCAATAGGCAAATAACAAGTACCTTATCTTTGATACTTAAAAAATTTATGACATCTTATGTTTACATTACATTTATTTAAAAAGGTACCATTATCATAATACAAATATTATGTGTGTTTTGTGTTCTGTTTTAGGGTAAGATATTATATCATGCATTAAAACTCTTCAGTAAACGACCCATTTGGTTTTAAGTTTGAGACGTCGGCTAGTACACCAAGGGTTCCGGGTTCGATGTATGTTTGTACTGGACTGGGTGTTCCTTTGAAAAATATGTCTGTATTTACATTGTCAATATTTTTTTTCTTTCTTTTTTACAAAAAAAAGTATATTTATCCGTTGTATAGTAACCATATTATAGGCGAATGCTTAGTATTCATTCATTAAGTGTATCGTTTAGATATACATAATTAACTTTGTATGTATTAATTTAGTTATTTGACTTGTGGGTGAGAACCTATATTATTTTTTACAAAGGAAAGGGTTTTTAAATTATTATGATTGAACCCCAAAAGAACAGATGACGTATGGATGACTGTACTGACTATATTTGCGAATAAATTTAAGATATTATTGACGATACCTTCTGTTGATTTATGCTTGTCGTTGTTTTGGTGATAAGCACTTGAGAACAATGCAAAGGGCTTTTTGATGCATTCACTCCCCATCGAGAAATTTGTATGAGAACTATTTGTTTGTATACCAATAAAATGATTTAAAATGTGATATGTTATTTGAGGCTGTCTTTAAATTGTGAATGAAATATATTTTTTTACAAAAAATCTGGTATTTTTTTTGTTTTGCTTGGTTTTAATAATACTGAAAAAAAAATCTCAAATACTAACAAAATGGAATCGTAGATAGTAATCATTTGAAACAATGACTTTTTTATACTACTCATATATTCATCATGAATATCATATAATTTCAAATGAACATAGTTTAAATTTTAAATTATTGTAACAGACTGTCCATTAAGTTCAAATTATGACGTCGCAGGACATTAAAGTTTCGTAGTACGGTCGATTTTACCTGTGAATAGGTAACAATTATTGGTTGAGTATGACGATAATGTATTTGCTTTCAGTCGAGGTATCGAATGGAAAATCGAATTTTACCTCTTCCAGGGGTTTTTACTTCATGGTTGCTTTTTTTGTATGATTCTACGAGTTTTTTTCATGGTGCCCACCAACTTGACGATTCGTTTGATGGTATCGCCAGCCATGGACACTCGTTACTCCGAAAGAGCTACGAGTGCGTTTCGAACCTTAAAATATGGAGAGGTAAAAGAAAATATGGGTAAGGGCACGGGGAATCTTGGGCTTCCGGTAACCGCATATAATTACCGAAGCCGGGCGCCGGTTTTATTCATGCCGGTAAGGTCGTGGTATCACATCGGTCGTACCTGCCCTTTTATACCGAGGCATGTATGGGCATCCTCCCCATGTAACGCCCTAAGCCAAAGTTCGCGTCAGGGACACTCTTAGGCTCGTTGCATTTTTTTGGGCTGAGAGCCATCTGCGCTCCCTAATTGCTCGGTCATATTGTGACCACCTGCGGCCAATAGCGATAAGTCATTCCGAAAAAGCAATCTTTCACGCAAAAGCTCCAAGCAAGAGAGTAAGTAGCTGAGACCAACCGCAACGGTTTAAAGTGTCATCAAGCCTCAAATTAAAAATAGCTTTATTCAAATAAATCTTTTACAGATATTTTTGAATCGTCAATAATATTTATAAATTTTTCATGACTACCACCGGCATCGGTTCCAAAAAAGTAGGATCTTCAAGAAGACCCGGCAAGAAACTCGATAGTAACTTCTTTTTATATTATTCGTTACCGAGTTTTATCATTACTTTGAAGTAAAATTAAAATAATTCGTTATAATGATTTTGTGACTGGAACACTGTAATGTGCAAGAAATATAATACAAGGGCACTATACAATAAATATTCATCTATTGTGTAGAACCCTTTCTTTTTGAGGGTTTTTTATATCGGTATAATGGTTAAGACGTCGGCTGTTACACCAAGGGTTCCGGGTTCGATCCCCGGGCAGTACAAATATTGTGTGCATGAACATGTCTGTTTGTATTGATCTGGGTGTTTTATATGTATAATATGTATGTATATACAAAAAAATGAATATAAGTATGTATATCCGTTTTTAGTACCCATACTACATATTTATTATTATTATTTAAACTTTTGTAAGTGCAATTCGGTTAGATTTTGTGGTATTTTATGTTTGTCCTAGCCATTTAACAAAATAACAACATTTTGGGAAAATAATAACTAACATCCATGTTTATTCATGACCTGAAATAGTTCAAAACCAGCATAATAAAAACCAATGTAATACGATATTCGTAAGCCTATGTATGTCGTATTGATAATAATCGTTTTTGATAAATTCAAAGTACCGACTTTAAGAATTGGTAACAAAGCCTTTTTGGTACAATTCAATTATACCGTGAATTCCAGGGGTAGTGGCACTTTTAAGTAGGTTGGTGACACAATCAATCATACGTTAGGTAAATTGTATTTACCTTCACTATGGTTTGTTTGTGTGCCCTAGTTTTGGCAAAATGTCGAACTTAACGATGGTTACACTTAAGGCAAATAGGATTCGTTATTATACGGTAGATGCCTCGTGCACTACCTAGACATGTCCTAGTCATGAGTAGGGCATGTGTTACTTAAGTTTTGATTAGAATTCAAATTGGTTTTGGTATATAGTCATTCTTATGTAACTAAGTCACTAACTAAGAGCGTCGGTGGCTCAATGGTGTGGACTGTCGCCTTCCTACTAGGAGGGCTGAGGTTCAAATCCACGTACACGTACCAATGTGTTTATGGAATTTTCTAAAATATATGTACGTTATCCGACGCTCTTACAGTGAAGGAAAACATCGTGAGGAAACCTTTATGCACACCTGCGAAGAGATTCGAAGGTTGTGTGTGAAGTCGTCCAATCCGCACTTGGCCCGCGTGGACGACTAAGGCCTTATCGCCCTATACGGGTAGGCTCGTGACCTTTAATGAGCTGATGTGATGATGTGATTAAATTACTACACAACTGAGGATTTTGCAGTATTTAAATTAGAAACAAATATTAAAAGCGAGCTACATTATCATGTTATCTATTAAATAACTAGCAATTGAATTAAAAAAAAAGATATAATAAATAGGTATTTTGATACACAGCATATCTATGCAATGAAGTAATAAGTAACTAAATTATTAAAAAGATAAAATTAATACCTTCTTTCCTACACTATAAAAGCGTTTCATAGCGTCGTATGAATATTATTACGCCGGTATAATGTAATAAAATCGGTAATATGGCAACCCTCTTTCACAGCTCGTATCATATATCAGCACATTTATGAATAATATTATATCAAAATGTTATAAATAAGTAGTAATGTGTACTTTATTTAAATATCAACCCCATTTATTATCACGTGGTGAAGCTATTTTCTCCATGTTTTCCCGAGCACATAAAACAGCTTCTTAGAAATAAGGTCGCTCTTTAGAAAATACGATCGTGCGGGGACAATAAATAGAAGCATGAATAAACAGTACGGGAAATAGATTAACGCCGAGTGCTGCCTCCATCGTTGTTTTTATTCTGCAATCGATCCGGATGGAAAATATTTTCAAGCTAGAATTGAGCAATCGAACAAATGAAAGGCCAGACCTTTATACATTATATTACTAACACTGTACATATTTATTTTTTAACATCAGAAGTATATAAGGTATATATAAACCTTATATACTTCTATATATAACACCGGAATGAAGGGTTGTTAGAGGGGGGGGGGCGGAGTGAGTTACGTTTAAGTTCAGTATATTAGGAACCTCAAAAAAAATTTTCTTTTCAAGTTTCTTTTCATAACCTAATAGCGGTTCACAGAATACATATACTTACAAAGTTTGAATAGTGTAGTGCTTATAGTTTCGGAGAAAAAAGGGTGTGTCATACGGACGGACCGACAGACAGACTTGACGAATCTATAAGGGTTCAGTTTTTTGCCATTTGGATACTTTGTATAATGATCCTTACGTATAATACGATTAATATTATCAACAAGATCTAAACATATTATACACGAAAACCCAATATCACAGATTACTCCAATATATAGGTACCTAACACCTACTGAAATTTATCTCATTAAAAATTATCCGGAAAAAAAAATCTGACACTTCAGTACCTTGCTTGGACCTCATGTGATAAATTAATTTACAATATCGTCATGTTAGTAAATCCTTTGAATATGAATACAAAATTCTGTAGGTTCTTTTTTGTAATAATTTCTCAACAATATATTATCATAGCGACAATTTTCTTTAAGAATTATTTATAACGGAGTAGTTTTTAGAACCTTGGACTCAAGTCGAGGTATTTTAAAACGGCGAATGGGACTGATAGGAACGTAAATGGTAATATTATTGTTAATATACTCGTATAATCTAGTGCGGGTATAGGTTAGAAGGAGAAGGAAAACATTTATTGACCACTGACTAACATAAAATACACAAGAGACCAAAAAATATATTTAAAAAACAAACGAAAACAGTAGCCAATGTTTCCACCTTAGTTTTAGAAAAAGGCTTTTTGAGGAGTTAAAAAGGGCAAGATTAAGCATCAAAAGATTTTCTTTTCTGGAAATGCCGAAATAAACGTGGCACGAAGCAGTTTGTTTTTGGAGTGTCTAAAAAAATATGTCATCATGACCGATAAAATAGCAGAAAAGTACTTTTTAGCACGTTGAAAACTTCAAACTTTGGTAATATTTTCAAGACAGTGAAAAAGAGCTAGATTGCCCTTTTCAGGCTCAACCGTTAAAAAAGGACTTCACCTATACTAAAAAGTACTAGATCTAGCCACGAAAGGGATAAGGTGGTAACACTGAAATTAGCACCGATCTTAACTCAATATAAAAAGCTTAGTATAACAGGCATAGATCTCCCTCATACGGCGCCAGATATCCAGTCCACTTTTATCATCCAGCCTCCACCAGCGCAAGTCCTTGGGTTCGAGGGCGTCCAGCGTCTCCCCTTCAGAACTTGTCTGTTCCAACGGCCATAGGCTCTGCGACACATGTGACAAGCCCGCTACCACTTCAACATGCTGATCCGGCGCGCTATCTCTGTAACTTTAGCTCTCTCATGAGCAAAACCATTACTGATTTTATCCCTGGGGGAAAACTCGTGAATAGTTCGCATCGTTGCCCGTTGAATGATTCAGACTCGAGTCACAACAACTTTATTCTCGATAAAGTAACAACAAATACTAATAGTGACTTCAGCAATAGAGTTAGTTACAGAGAAGTTACGATTTGTATCCCTTATATTGCAAAACTATCGCATCACGATGTCGTCGGTGAAAAATATATATAAACAAGTTTCGATAGCTTAATCTTTATCTTCGTAACGTGATTTTGATCTTTATTTTCGTGACTTGGGACCGCAGATCCAAATCTGATGCGTTTCTCCCGGTTTGGTCTTAATCCCTGATTTTCTGTCCGTCTGCTAATATGGCGACGTTACATCAAGTCAGAGGCCGTAAGGTGGTTTAGAAACTCTGATACAGGTTGCTGACCCAGGGGTCATCAGATTTCTCATCAATCTTGATAAAAATATGTGCTAATCTATCCGAATCGTATGAAAAATATAAAACCTACTACCAAATGCACAAATCAAATTCTTTACCCTACCATCTACTACTATAAAATTTTCATATAAAACGCAGCGTAACGACATAATTATTATTTAAATAGAACATTGTGTTCTTATGTTTAAGTTGTTATTCTTTAAGCTCTTTACCCATGGCTAATGCCAGGGTATAGGTTTATGTTTAGAATAAACACAGTGATCATAAGAATTCATTCATACTAACCTGTTTTTCATGATCACATCAAATGGCGTCACCTGACTAGAAATTTGAAGCTAACTTAATTTCCCTACTTTAAGTTTAAACGATAAGCGAAAATAACTTTTAAAAAACTATGTACAAGGTCTCTAAGTGATTCCAACTATTTCCCGACAAATTACTAATGCTCATGGTATTGCTGTGTTCCATCCTGACGGACAAGACAGTCAGTGGAATTATAAGGAAATGCGAAAAAAAGATATGAAGATTCATTGCAAGTTCAACTACAACTTAGCAAATATGTCAAAACAAATGTTTTTTTGAAGACTTTATTATTATTTTTATTATCTTGCGAGTATCATAAGTGGTTTAGTATTTTCCGGCCTTTCATACGCTTTATTATTATATAATGAGGACGTATCCGTCATCAAATATTTTGTACGGGTACGGATTGAAAATGTTTGTCGTTCATGGGAAAAAAAACAGAAATTAAATATCAGAGCTTCCAATATTCAACTTTTGGAAGTCAAGTCAATCTCACTTACTCCTTTTGGACCTTGCTAAATAATGTTCGAGGTCCCTGCAACCCTAAGCCCATTATTATTAAAGCATAATAAAAAAATACATTTCTGTTATATATAGGCGGTTGTTATTTTTAAAAGTAAGGGTACGACAGGGTTGGTTGTCGTGGGCCATATTTAACCAGCCTATGTTCAATGAAGGCAGTCCTGCTTTCCGAGAGAGTTACTTGACCGCTTTTCTAATTTTAGCGGCCGATCGGGTTCGGTTGGTTGTATACTTGACCTTTATAGGTATTGTCTTTATTATTTAACTACTAACTTTTTATACATAGACACAATTATTAAATCATACGCCTTCCTAAGTGGGATCTCGCGTACTGTTTTTTTAAGGTGTGTATCCCTTGGATTGGGCTTGGCGCTTATCATTAGCTCGCCGCAGTGCAGCAGATGCACAGTGCACCGATGACCTATATCTGCGGTTTGCATACAATGCATTCCCGCCATTGTAGCATCACATCACCTAGCACTTGACAGGTACTCGATTAAAACCTCCATAGTACGGATCTGCGTCAATATTGGCTGTACTGATTAATCTCGTGGCTCTCTTTCCAACCTTGATATGAAATAAAGAGATGGATGATAAAAAGTTTAGGGATGGTTAGTGACGTTTGAGTGACGTAAATTATATATAAATATATTCTGTGTAAATTATAACTTTACTCAGAAGAAGACTGTGGTCAAATTTAAATAATTTAAAATGATTTATGAACTTTTTATTTCTGTCGCACTCAAAAATATCTTTACCACATAACGATTGCCTAACACCAGGACTAACAACCTGAAAAGTATTTACTTCTAAAAATAAAAACAACTATTTATATGCACGGATAGGCTCGTTGCCAGCCAATTTGCCAGCATTTGCCATTTCTAGGTATAACTACCTGCAACGTTGTAGGCTACAATTTAATTTTTATGCCTGTAGCATGAAAATTAAAGAATTAAGTAACCAGAATAGAAACATGATTTTCTTATATAATTAAAATCTCTTTTAAGTAATAAAAGATTTGAAACTGTTTACAATCAATTTAACAATTACAAGCTTATTTATTTTATCGAATACAACTCAACTTTATGCTAGTGAATTTTATTCTACCATAACGACGATGTCGCTAAATTTTAGAACGCGAAAATTAAACACAGTAGCAAAATTTTTAATAAATTCCGTATAACTCGGAACAATGTCGGTTAGTGGACGAGCTGCATAACTAGAAACACGATTTGATTGATGCAGATGCTTTATGTCCTACATAGCTTTGAACATTGAAGCAAGTATGCTGGAACGCGGATACTATGTTCCGATACAATATGACACAATTTCTAACTCTATAAGACAATATTATCTTATCGAATCAATACCAGAGTCAAAAACACTGCAACTTGAATTTGCTTTTGTGTAGCTAATTAATATCTATGAATAATGTTTTAAGCAATTAATAAAAAAATAACAAATATTTTTTAATATTTAAAATATAAATCTTTAACCCTTTGACCGCCAATGACGCGTTAAGGTGCCAGACAATAGATTTTCTATTGTGTCTGGATTCCCGACGTTTAATGGGTTAAATATTTGTTTCATATATTTGAGATGTTGTTATAATAACAGCTAAAAATAAAATATAATTAACACGTTTAATTAAGAAGGAGTATTATGGGATTTTTAGATTTTTTTTTAATTATAACTTATGGGACCCCTTTAATTGTAAGTGTTGCATCCTGCTGAATAGGCTCTGGCGACCAGCGTGGCTGTTGACGATCTCTTTATGTTTAAAGCCTTAGTCCAGCAGTGGACCTTTAGCTGACATTACTAGAAGATTTATCAATGATTAGTCCTGCAATCGTTATTAATAAAAAATATGACTTAACGTGTCAACAACTTGTTGATATAACAGTAAAGTCTTTATATTATATTTTTGCTGTCTTTTGCTATGCACGTCAGCGTCAAGGTTAGACTGATACGTAATGAAGGGAACACATTTCGTCAGGCAAGCGTA
>PQWD01008434.1:0-20576 GCA_019425675.1 Leucinodes orbonalis | reverse complement strand
GGGGCTAGATGGCGTTATGTCACAGTAAAACATTGTTCATACAAACTGCCGCTCTCAGTTTGATGTGTGCGTGCGCGCCGCGCGCCGTTCTGCACGCACACGCTGATATAATTATCGGGGAATAAGGTGGCGGCAGTACGGGCTGTGCGCGTGACTCAACTCAGCTCAACTCACGCCGGCCACACCATAAAATACGATTTACGATCAACTGATTTAAGATGCCCTGTCCATGTTTTCTAAAACCTTTTTACAAAATTGTACATAAGAATGAGAATTTACTTTACATTAACAAATAATAATGAAACGTTCAGGACATGCAGAAACCGGTGAAATTTTCCCGGTATATAATTTGTAACTAATATAATAATGTTATGTAAATAAAGGCTTTTATTTTTATAAATTGTATATATTGGTAAAGTATTCAATCATAATATGCTTTTTATTACAAAACTACATTTATATTCGGCTTCGCCGCTGGAATTCGGTTCATTTTGAATCATGCTTTTAGATTCCTCGAGAATGTCATATTTTTCCGTAATAAAAGACTTTACGACTGCAAAATTTCAAAGCAATCGGTTCAGTAGTTACGGCATGTAAGCGGAACAAACAAACTCACTTTGCGATTCATAATAATCATCATCAGCTCATTGAAAGTCCCACCCGGGCATGAGCCTACCGTGTAGGGTGATTAAGTCTTAGTCGTCCATGTGGCCAATGCGGAATGGCCGACTTCACGGACAACCTTTGAATCTCTTCGCAGGCGTACGCAGGTTTCCTCGCGATGTTTCCTTCACCGTAAGAGTCGTCGTCGGATCGGATAACGTACATATAATTTCGAGAATTCGAAAACACATTTCGAAATTCTACCGGGAGGGCTGAGCCTCCCGGTAGAAGGGCAACAGTTTATACCATTGAGCCACCGACGCTTATAATACATATTAGTAAGTATTTAGATCAAGTGCTACTTGTTCGAAAATATTAAAAGTGACAACCCTGGGGATCGACGCAAGAGTAGGCTAATAAACTCGGCGGGCGGCCTTAGATAACCTACTGTTCTTTTTACTGTGGCTATGTGAATGTTAGTGGATATTTATTATTATAAATTGTTTGTGATTTCATAAATACTTAACACTAAGACTTAAAAAATTGACTATTTATCTGGGGACACGGGAAAGCCCTGGCCAAGACGAGCCAAGCGAAGCGCAAGGGCGGTATCAGTAAATATATATGTCTTGGCTGTTTATATAAAATTTGATGAAATTAGGGTTGGTAGAGTTATGTTCATCGTGAATCACCTCATTATCTCAAAGGAACGACGATTCCGAGCTCCTAAGGGCACATTAACTTTTAAAAGCCGTTAGAAACATAAGATTTTCTATTATGCCTGGATTCCCGGTGTTCAAAGTATTAAGCTGTCGATCCCAGACGTCAGGGAGGGTTTGCTTATTAAACACCCTGAGAATGATTTGTGCATATTTTCAATTGAGTATCGAGACGACAAAGGCGGGTAACCACATTAAAACGTGTTTTATCGCGAGCTGCGCGGAATCCACAAGTTGATACGCGTTTTTATTAGTTTCATAAAGAACACAGTGCGAGCATTCTTATTCATGGCCACTAAACCACAGTGCTTTTGCTTTATATATGTTACGGTACAACTGGTAATTTTTGTTTAGTAAATAAATACTAGTTTGTCCAGAATGTATATGTATATGATCATCAGCTTATAACTGTCCCCACCGAGGAGCACGAGCCTACCCGTAAAGGGTGTATAGGCATAGGTGTATTAGGAAGGTACAAATCTCGTCACGTTTCAATGTATTTTCGAAATTATATGTACATTTATCCGACGTTCTTACGGTGAAGGAAACCTGCGCATGCTTGCGAAGATATTCAAAGGTCGTGCGTGAAGCCGTCGAATCCGCACTGGGCCCGCGTGGACAACTAAGGTCTAAACACCCTATAACGGTAGGCTCGTGCCCCTCGGTGGGGACGAGCCGCAGGTAGAAGTAAATTAGCAGGTAGAAGTAAATTAAAAAAGTTCCGCAGTACGCACAAGTAATTAAAGTACTAAGCACTAATCAAAGGCCGGCAACGCATTTCACTGCCCTCTGGTATTGCAAATGTACATGGGCGGCGCGGTGTCATTTACCATCAGATGAGCCGTTTGCTCGTTTGCCTGCTATAGCATAAAAAAGTAGTATTCAATCCGGCATTTGTTAAATTAACCATATTCAACAATACAAACCTAAAGCAGTGTATAAGACGACGTCGAGTACATTGTGCAGGAAACTCAGCCCTATAAATTCCCGCCTAAACTGATCATTGCTTATGTTTACACGGAACAATCTCATACATAATATAAGGTTTCAGTATCGCTGCTTCGTCTCTAATACTGTATTACGAGCAACTGTGCCGCCGCTGGAAGTATGGCAATGATCGTAAACTCCGTAACGTGTAATATGTTTGATTATTAACAATGTAAGTCAATATGTATTTCTTGTATATATATATGTCAATAAAAGTGTGCGAGTACATACTCGCACACTTTTATTGTACGTACACATTTTGTATGTAATTTCATGGTAACAAAGGATTCGGGGAAAGTCTTTTTTGTGAATAGATTCCGTTAAAAATAAAATCAATTATATTTATAATTATGTATATTCTTAACTTAAAAATCCATATCGTTAAAAAGACTCGTTAAGCGAAAAACAGTAAAAGTTGTTTGTCTTTGGCGTTAAAAAATTATAATAATATTCCTAATGACTTCAAAATACTTCAAGAAAGAGCTTTTAAAACAAAATTATTTGCGTGGCTTAACATGCACAATTTCTTTAATTTGAAATAGTAAGTAGTAGATGATTTGTATTAGTATTCTGCATGCTATGACTTCTTGGCCCAACAGGAATGTTAATAAAGGTTATGATTATGATTAAGAAGAAGGATTATAATTTAGATTATATTAGATTAAGGATTATTAAAGCCCATAACATAATAACTGAATTTCAATAAGATACGTTTTCATGATTTTTAACAATGCGACTTTTTCATACTGTCATACACAGTTGAGACACGGACTCCGCCTGCAGAATTGTGTTACAAGTTTAATGCCACTCGGCGGGCAATAGAGCGAACAGTGCTAGAATTCTTTTGTCAAGGATAATATCAAAGATATATTTTGATCACAGCAATAACTTAAAGTTATCTACTTAACTTGCCGTATCAGCTATTATATGTTTATACGGCCCTCTATGTCGGCAACTTGTTGAACACAAGGATAAACCGTATAATCAAGTTGACCATTACTACCGAAATAGCTTCCCATATCAAGTGTATGTGGCAGTTGCTTAGATAAACAATAAACGAACTAGATGCTCAAACACACTCAAAAAGTATCCGCAAAATTCTGCCCATCGCGTTAGTTACGCAGAATTTTCATTCATAATCACGCTACATGTCCTAATGAAAAAGTAGTGAGCTCGTGCTTATGATTTTACATTTTTTCTATGACGAGGTGAGGGCAAAAAGTAATAAATACTTTTACATTCTAAATATAACAATAACTACGTATGTGTCATGCGGCTCGGACGATTTTTGGTTGACGTATCTTCGTGATAGTGCAGCAGTTATATCTGAGGGCAGTTGGTCAGTCACGTTAGTAAATAGAAATAAGATATTATGGCATTCCTTCTTTCAAAATTATATACGTAGTTATTTAGTTATTGTGCATCTATGCACATAAATAAATATATTATACATACGGGGTACAAAGAGTTACCCAAATGGCGACGAAAAACGAGTTGGAAATTGTAAATCAGATTTGTCAACCGGGATGAGGTGAAATAAAGATGGAGGGCCTTTTACCGCCCCTTGGTTAAATCTAGGCAAAATATATGGCCGGATTCAGACTCCCTTGCAAAACAATTTTGCCCGCCCCCATAATATTCTCAAAGTGTATAAATTCAAATTTTAAATACATAAGAATAGTGTTTGGTATTTTTAAAATTGAATTTATTGAATAATCTAGTTTTACTTGGGCTTCTTTAATTTAGTTTGGGTAGCGGTTATCAAAAGCATTTTTTTTATAACGTTGATATGTCCAAAAGTTTGCATAAAACGTTTAAAGTTATATTCGCAAAAGGTTAGAAAACTTTCCTTATGTCAATTGGCCAATAAAGATCGAGTAGGGTTTCCCTTCCAATGAAATCGCCTAATGGACAGTCTGACGGACACGTAAAATTGGTTACAAGGAAACGAATGTCTGACGGCCAATTTATGCACTAATTTCGTCGCGATTGGAAAGTATTTTTATGAATCAGCAGACCATCTCCTTTGCAGATGAAAATACTTTAATCTGATTCAATCAGCTTTAATATCTTAACAGTTTACATACTCGTACGTTCTCTGTTGTGTGATCGTAAACAGTTCACTTGATGCGCGATCAGTAGGTTCCGGGATGCGTTATCAAGTTGATTAATTTATAAAAAAATATCCGGGTCAAAGTTCTTCTACTGTTGATCTTAAAATAAAATTGCATTGACTCACGAGTCAAGACTGTTATCAATATTATTATATGGCCACTGCTGAACCATGGCCTTTCCTAATGACTTCTACGCCACATCGGTTGGCGTGGAAGTCATTAGGAAAGGCAGTGGTTCCACCAGTCGACATCCATCTGCTACCTGCCACCTTAACCAGGCCATCGGTCCATCTGACTCTTGGCCGGACTACGCTGCTCTTCCTACCGATAACACATCGGACTATTTGCCCTGTCCAATGCCACTGCCACTTGCTTATTCACTTAAGGTCAATACAAACATATAATCCAAAGCTCAGGTTCATAATGCACTAATTTTTAAGTATGATAAATCGAGTGAAAGGGTGAAACAAAATGTGGAATTACATGTTTACTTACCAAGAGAGGACTAGATGATGTAAGCGAGATGGATTTAATATTTAATTATAAAGAAAATAAAGTGTAATCACACTTATAGTAAAGGAACGATAACGTCTATAATACCCCTACATATGATCTACTTGACTTAACCTGGCGGGATTTGAAACCAATCAAAGTCAAAATATGTTAAAATCGTTGACAGCAACGTTAGCTTGATAATCATAGATCACGCAGCAGCTTCAAATGTTAACTTGTTGCGCCACTGATTGCAGTTATACATTATTATATATTCATTGAACCAGTGTAGCGGTTAAAGCACGAAATCAAATAAATAGACAATCAAGCAGACAAATCCTGTGATTGTAAAGCATACGTCACTAATGAATACTCGTCCCGAAAGGAGTCACAAGTTGCCGACTTTCAAGAAGGTACAGAGAGAGGTACATGGGTCACTTAACTTATATCGATCGATTGCTGATATCTAAGCATAAACAGATTTTTTCTCGTAGATAACTTTCATTATTAAGCAGGCCCTAAATTCGACAAGAAAATCTGACGATTAGATGGCAATACTAAGAAATAAAGACAAATTTTTTGTAAGAATCTCGATAGTGTACCGAAAAACTATCAGTGTAAGTCAAACAATTACCGCAATGGAAGTTCATCGGATGGGTGATCGAAAAATATTTACACGCGTCCTCCGTGCTTCGGAAGGCACGTTAACTCTCGTTGGTTCCGGCTACTCAGGATTAGATTTAGAATCTCCGTAGCAATCTATAATACCATCCAAACCGCGTTAGAGCTTCGTGGTGGGTTGCTGTCCAATCTATCCATACAGAGATTAACTCTTGCCGCCAGACACACCTTAAAGTGCCACAAACAATAGATTTTCCATCGTGTAGACTCATTGCGGTCAATGGGTTAAAGCCAGTTTTAAAACTACCGAATAAAGTCTACGTGCGTCCATAACCCATGATTGTCACGAAAAGATTTACCAAATGCTGGACACGGAATAGCGACCCTCGATCCCAAAGACTACCTATTAATCATGGCTCACCTTCCAAGTGAATAATGTTAGCAAGTAAGCCATTAACAACGCTGAATGGGAATGTTTGTAAAGGGCTCAGATGTCTTGCTGTGAGTCATGTTTTCCGTCATGGTATATGGAGCGTCGTGTGTTTATGAACTCACTGCAATTTCTGATGTTTTTTTTTGTAGTCTTGAGTATCAGCCTACACTAAAGGAAAATGTTACTCGATGCATATCTTTATTTACGCACAAGTCAGCAAGGGATTGAAATAAATATTGTATAAGTTTACGATTTTAATGAATACCTATACTGTAATGAATTATATACCTAACTCTGCAACCGTTACTGAAACAAATTCAACATATTAGTAAATATGTATGGCTTGGCTGTCTCGTAACTTACTTTAGATCAGAAACTAAATATTTTCATCACCTCCACGACACGGTAACGAAACGGCGAAGCAGTACGTATTAACTGATATGTAGAATTTGTTAAAGTAAGGGTCGGTAGAGTTAGGCCGTGTAGATTCAAATGCTTTGCTCTACATGAGATCTAATATCATTTTTACAGCGCAAACTCTATGTGGCCGTCTTGGCAACATTTTACATGAAATGTTTTTGGTGGGATTAATTTTAAATATACTGCTTACAAAGTCGCGATGTTATACAAGTAGATTAGCAGGAAGTTCCATATTCGTAGCAAATTATATTTCCAACAAAGCAATTTGTTTACACGGAGAGTCTGCGTAAATAATTTCTAATAATAATACAATATAAGAAATAGGATGATATAATAATTTAATTTCAACACATAAAACCAAGTCAAAAATATTTAAATAAAAATATATTAGAGAATTTTACGTACAACTAAAACTATTTTCTTCCAATAAGTTTACGAATGTCATGTCTTGTTCAACTAATGAAGTTTTTTGCTATGGTTTACTCTTTATCTTAAACACGTAAAAAATACCTATTGTTTTTGAATTAGCGACTCAAAATGTGTGTAAGCAATTTATAAGTAATCGGCTTGTTAATTCTATTATTCGTGTGTAGGTGTCAATAACGTTAAGCGCTGATGTTTACCATACCCTTCCGAAGGTACCAAAGTATCCGAAGCATATCTAATGCGGCGCCCAAACCTAAGGTCACAAGGGGTTTCGAAATTGGATTTGGGCGGGGGCCCTTTGTGCTAATGTACGTATCGCTTTTGTCATCTTGAGTTCGGTACATGCCCTTATTTCATGCGCCTCGGTACAGACCATCTACTGGAACCCTTTCCCCATTTTTGCGTGAGATAAATTATTGTAAAACGAACTAAGATACTTTGTATCTATACTAAATCACTTCGGTGAATGATGGTTTTTAAATTACGAGTATCTATAAGACGGCATGGTGTCGATTATGGGCGTAGCCACACACACACATATTTAAACAAAATACCTGACGAGGGGGGGGGGAGGTACACTGTTGCTCCACACTGAGCCCAAGACTGGCTACGCTCATATTGTCGATGGCATAAGGTAAGCGATGGTTGGTCACAAAAACTATTCGGTTTTCTCCGTGTTTTGGATGGCACCTAAATAATAATTAGGTTAAAGGTGTTATTTTTTAATAAAAAATTGAATGCGTTTGACTGCTATCTCATTTGATGGAAAGTGACGATGCAGCCTAAGGTGTCTCACGCAAACTCATAGATGCTAGTTGTTAACATTAAAAAAGTTGGTTACGGTTCAATCTCACCACAGCAATGATGTGTTCAAAGTTCAAAGGCCTGTACCCTTAGGTGGTATTGTATAGGCTTCTTGATCAATATAATGAATCAGTTCCGCATTCGAATCAAGAGTTGTTGAGTTTGATATAACTATTTATTCGGATAATTGAATTGACGCTAGCAGTAAATAAAGAAATATTCACTGAAATTCACACAGCACCATCTAGCCCCATATTAAGCGAGGAGCTTGTAGTTAGGATTTTGAATAACTGATAAACATTCCTATTTTTTTTTGTTAATCCATACTTATTTATTTATAACATTCTTTATTGCACTCTACACAAAAAAGTAACATTAAGAATATATATATTTTAATAAGTACAATTGGGTTTTTTCTTTTTTTTTTTTTTATGGTGGAGACCTATGTCCAGCAGTGGACTGCGATAGGTTGAAGAGAGAATAAGTACAATGGGCGGCCCTAAAGCTCATGGCAATTTCTTCCAGGCAACCTTGGGATGGAGAAAAAATAAATTAGTTTAAAAAGGGGCATTCTGGTGCAACTAAAGAAAAACTAACAAATTTAAATTAATATATAAAATACATATCGCTTCTCAAATAAAAAGAGAAACAGATAAAGAATAAAATAAATTCAATTTAATATAAAATATTATATCAAAAAACAAAAGAAATTGAATAACACAAATATATACTTAGATATAAAAAAACAATTAAGTTATAGAATTGCAAGAATATGTACGCAGGAAGTGATTACATACTTTACTTTTAAAGCTTTAAAATTCCCAGCCTCCATGCCCGACCTGATATCCTCTGTAATATGGATCAAGGAAGTGGTTGTACTATGACGACCAGCACGAACCAGATTGGAAAGGATTTAGGAGGTCATGATTAGAAAGGAATTGGCTTAACTGATTATGGATCAAACGCTCAAGGACCTTAGAGAGGAACGGTAGGATAGCAATAGGACGATACTCGGCGAAGGAAGTGGGATGAGGTTTTTTAGGCAAAGGTATAATTTGTGAATCCTTCCACGCCTTCGGGAATTCGGAGCTGGATGCTGAGATATTAAGAATATGGGTGACTACGGGAAGAATTATGTCAAGGATGGGAAGGATCATCTTACGGCTGACCAAGTTATACCAACGGCATTCGAAGAAATGGATACAATGCTCCTCTTTACGTCACATGCTGTAAATTCACTGAAAACGAATGGAGAGTGACTGGGTAGTTGATCTTGACAGTTGATCTAGCGTTTTCAATTTGGTTCTGATCAAAATTGGAAGAAGAAGAGAAATGACGATAAGAGACTTAATCAATATTATTAAGGCAAATTTTTTGTTTTGAATTCCCTACCCAGTCTTAAGAAATTAGACTTGCTGGATCATTTTCTTGAACGAATTGGCAAAAAGTGCTAGGCGTTGGCATTCACACATTTATTATAGCGATTGCGTAAGACACATAAGCCTCTCTGTTTGCGTCAGAAACCCTACACTTTAACTTATATTAGCAGCTGCTTTTTTGACCAGCATCTCCCTTATCGTATCAGTAAGCCACGGAGAAGGTCGATGTCTTACTTTACTGGCCTAAAGAGGGCATGACGATCATAAAGTTGTAAGATATTGTTATTAATAGTTCGATCTGATTTTCCACTGATGTGTGTAAAAATAGATTCAATCCAATTCCCGAGCATCCTCACAGCCTCTCGACATTAATTCCACCAAAAACCGAAGCATAAGAATTTTAGTTTGTCTTTAGGTGCCGTATTTTAATATGAAGAAATAATTAAGGTCATGGTAGAAAAGGCATCAGCAGGAATATGGCCATGATTACAACGTGTGAAAGGGAATTACAAAAATGAGATCAAGAAGAGAAGGATTTAACAGTTAGAAAGGTGATGGGTACATTTAAAGGCAACAAATGGAGGTTACAGGAATTATGATGGAGGTACAGGAGTTTAAGAGAAGTTGATCGGAGGATTATTTTAAAAATATGTATTAAAATCTCCCATGATTATGCTGTGACTGTAAGAAGGAATTCCGGATTCAAGTAGTTCGAGGGAAAAAAGAAAATCGATGAGCAAGGAGGGACAATAGTAACAACCCAAAAGTATCTTTGGTGATGCATTCAACTTCAATAAAAAGAGTTCGCCGCATTTAATGGAGGTGGCTGTGTGACACGTTAAATAGTAAAGGAAATTTACGAACGAAGATATATGCAACCCAGCCACCGCTAGCATTGGCACGGTCATTCTTATTAGTTTAAAAAACCAAGGATAGAGTAAGAGGAAGATGCAAGAATGTTGAGCATGATCAGAATTAAAATAGCATGATATATTTATTTTCGAAATGACTAACATGTCAGAATATAGTCCGAATACTTTGGGCATTTATAAAACACATTGAAATTTTTGGGTACATTAAAAAACTGAACAGATTATCAGCCAAAGATGAAATACTTTGAAAACTTGCATCATCACTCGAATCACTGAGGAAGCTTTCACAACTGCTACATAACAGACATTAATATAATATAACTTAAATGATACTTAAATAAATAAACCTTATACGACAAACAAGATAAAAATACACTGAATATATCAATGATATGTTTCTATATTTATGATATTGTAGTATTAAATATACAATATCATAAATAATCTTACTTACATAATACATAGAAACACCCTGACCATTACAATAAGACATCATTTGCGCACAAATGTTTGTACTGCCGAGAACCCGGAACCCTTGGTGTAGTAGCGATGTCGACCATAACCCACAGAATCGAATAACTTAGACCGGACGAGTCGCTAAGTTTATAAGAAGACCCAATGTCGCAATTTCAACTTACACACACACATTAAAAATACTTACACTTAATAATATTACTCGTCATTGGTCAATGTTTACCCAATCACGGACACCTTGAACGCGGTGATCCATGCGGGGAAGCGTTATATCGATAGATCGATACTTTTTCTATTACCTGCACGAAGATTCAAAATAAAAATCCTACTGTTAATTTGGGTTACGTGAAATAAATGTTAATTTTAAATGAAAATATTATTGGTGTATTAATAATGTTGAGGAACTTTAATAATATTATTTAAACAATATTATTAAGCCGCGTAGCTTTATTCATTTTATTAGAACTATAATTATCGATCGACGTATGTATATCATATCGCTAAAAATCAATACAGCGAAAGTAAATTTTAATTACATTTCAAGAGATAATGTTTAGAATGAAAACATATATTTTTTTAAATAGCAACACCCAAGCAGATACGAGTATGTACGAGTAGATATGGTAAAATTAACATAAATATTTGTCTTGTAAAGGTTACTTATTCTGTTATAATAAACGTAAAACTTACAACGCTGATCTTCTGGGAACCTTAAATATTAGATACTATTACTATAGAATAGCTTCAGAAAAGGGCAGACATATATATAATGATAAATGTTAAAAAGTTATAAAATAAATCACTATTTGTTCATTATTTATAAAATCCTTACAACCATTCACAAATTAAAATGGCCGTGGCGTGTTCACAGTCACCATTGATAAAAAGCCAATAGCCTCAGATTCTTATCAACTTGGTTCGCTTATTATGTACTTATGTTTTTAAACAAAACTTAAATATCGAATAAAAGATATAAAATAACTTTATATAAATAAAATAGCCTCAAAATATTTCTTAAATACTGTTAGTAGAATCGAGGATATAAAAAATACAAACGTAAAATAATAAACAAAACCTTCCGCTTCCATACAAGACTGCATACGAATATATCGATAGGTGGGTCGATAAAATGGTTCTCACTAGGCGTTTGTACCAACGGACGCGGTCAGGGGCCGTACTACCGAATAATGGTTCTAGTGGTACACGAGTAATGTTCGCTAACCATTGCGCGCATATTATGAATTGCGAACCGACGAACAGTTAGCACAGCCGCATTGTAATATAACTACCGAGATCGTTACAAAATTTACAGTGATATGTTTTCATGAATAAAAAACGGACGATTCGTTTAAATATCCTTTTTAATTATATAAATCAAAGTTTTCGGTTCTTACCTGTGAAGTTATTCCATTATTTGCTAAATTTACTAAATCACTGCGATGATGGCATGTTACTATTGCACAGGACGGCATTTTGGAAATAAACGGTATTTCTTCTAAAATGCGTGCGTCTGGACGCGACTTACACAGAGCGTAAACTGGCAGCCAGTGTATGCTCGTTGAGCTTACATTTGTCGCGCTTAAAACCGGCTGCCCCATCCCTGTATTGGGAAATCTGTGATTACACCACATGGGTTGTCGATTTGTAAGTTTAATCATCAGTCATTATCAATCTTGGTCCGCAATAGAGTTATTGAACTGTTTAATTTCATCGTAAAGTTTTTTAAGGCATAAATGAACAGGACGGTCAGCCTGACCTTGACAGAAGCAGTGTTGACAGAAAACAATAACAGTAGATAGTCATTAAAAAGGTCGACGAACTGAACTCATTGTTTTACTTTCGATTATATTAGATATAGATGTATGTTCACATCATACGAGTATTTTCGCCGAAGCAGGAATTCATTACACTCGTATGGTTTAAGATTACTCATGATATTAACCTTATAATTAACAAGGCACTGTTTTGTATATAATGGTAAAAGTTTGTTGTTTATATTGGTTATTGATATCTGTTTGGGTATATGTTACGTAATACCTGTAAATTATACATTTATTTCATCATAGAAATATCGGCGGCAAAGTATTAAACGAAATCCAGATTCAGCTTAGTTTTCTAAAGTGACCTATCGGTTTTATAATATTAAGTATTCATGTAAACATATAATAAAAATAACCTATACTTTGAAAAAAATATTAGAGAGAAGTGATACGCCTAACCATGACGGAACTTCAAGTTGAAGTCATTAAGATAATAATTCCCTTAACCGGAAATGCGTTAACAAGTCCAAATTAAAAATATTCGATCGACCTAGATACGAACAAAGTAAATATTAGCTCCTTGCAAACAACTCCAGTTCTTGAATATGCTTTGGAGTTCAAAACCAAAACAGAGTTGGTATCAGAAGAAAAGTTCCTTATTGCCTTTGTTTTGTTTGACTTCCATATCAACAAGTTGCTAGTTCATTTTCATATTGCTGCAGGAAACAATATAAAATGCTATTGTGTTTTTTTGTACATTTTTCATATACAAATATTGAAAATAATGCCAGTGTCTTTATTAAATATGGTCATATGGTATAGTTAAAGAATTAAAATGCCGATAAGTTTCGCTTAGTTAGAATTTAGTTTCCGCATTTTGACATGTTTTTATGAGTGAATGTTTAGTGTGGTGTATCTCAAAAATTTATTTATGTACTTCTTGTGATATATATTCACAAATCATTTCTAAAAAGAACTCGTGCATATGAAAATTAAATATGATTGGTTCAAATCTAATTACATTCCAGTATATTTTCATTTAAATACGCAAACATATTTTAAAAATGACTCAACTGAGTTTTTTAAGGAGTACTTCTGAAATCAAATATATTTTACGTTAATATTTAAAGACAATCTCTTATTACTTTTAATAGCAATAACATTGCGTTGTGGCCCCGACTACAAGTTCTTCCCAAAATACGCGTAGGATTGGATAAAGAAGTCATCGGTCAGTCGGTTGAGATTCTTTCATCAAAAAAAGCCCATTCTTATTTAATATAAATCGACTTAGCGTAATTCCACCCGTCTTACAAAGTTTAAATTCAAAGTCTAACATCGTATATAGCTATTTAGGTCAACGTGTAAAGTTTAACCTTTGATTGTGCCTTGGCCGCAAAGACGGTGCAAGGCTAAGCGCATCCGCCGAGTGCAGAGCGCATCGCCGGACGCCGGACATCGACGGTCCGGAGGATGTGTTGCATACCACACAAGGACTGTTAAGAGCCTAGCAGATAATTATTTTATTGATTGTACACATTCAATGTAACCAAGACTTGTGTTAATGTTTAACAAACAAACTATCAATTTTAGAGAGTAGTTTATACTAGGAGCACTAAACTACAGATAAACATACCTATACACTTTTGTGTTAATATATAAATAAGTACAATAATTGTTTGTTCCTTTATTATTTATAATTATTGGTTACACTTAATATGCTCACCAATTTACTGGAAGAATCGTACACTCGACAGAATATGTAAAACCTATGTAGAAAGAAAGAAAGAAGAAATATTTATTCTGTGGCAGTACACAATATTACCATAAACATAAGAACTTAAATATAAAGACACAGAACTGGTATACCACTCAGCAAAAGCCATGGTGATGAAGACACCATGACACTGGTCTTCCGTGGCTACCTTCAAAGAGAGACTACTACATACACGCACTTTACATAATACATATATTATAAGTTTATCAAAGAGTATATGGACAAATAGGGTATATATCTCACTCAAAACTCAATCAGCACATGTAAATATAATAATGAACACAACATACACATAAGAATATGAAAACACACTAGATACATTTATTGTAGATACATATACTAAAACAGCATTGGCACACATAATGAATAATAAAACAGCAAGCTATATATACACACATGCATATACATACAACATACATATATATAAGATTTTACAGGGTAAATAATGAAATTTTAACAACCCTGCATTGTTAGAAATTTCATTAAAACTAAATATTTCCCAGCTTTTTATCCATATGTTAGGCCGAATGCTGTCGCACCTAATCGGAAGGGCAGTCCATCAGGTCAGGTCATCATCCCTAGCAACCCTAGCTGCGCAGGTATATATTTTACACATTTCTGTTAAATATAACCGTTCGATTTATGCGCAACTTCTTCCCGCACACTGCTTTTATGGAAAGACCTCCCAGCAGCGGTATTTTCTGGCAAATATGACATAGGAACCTTCAAGAAAAGAGCGTATTCATTTCTAAAAGGCAAGCAACGCACCGGTGACACTTCTGGTGTCTCCGTTGTTCTGGGCGGAGATGATCACTTTCCATCAGGCCACTCTTTGGCTCGTTTGCTCCCTATAACATAAAAAATCCATTGTCCGATATTAAGATAAATCAACAGATGTAAAAACCTTTTTTAAAGGCTTTTAAGGAATACTTAACTGCGCTCTAATCCAGTACTTTGACATGAATGTTGATCATTTCTTTACAACTTAAATTTTATTAGGTGACTTTATCTTCTAAAGTTTTGGTACCTTCTGAAAAGTTTCCACATTTACTAGGGGATATCTGTTATGATTTCAAGTATTTTTAACCGAATTGAAATGTACAATTTGTTTAAGCAATGATCAGTAGGGTAAGGTACCATTGTGTTTTCAAATTTTCTAAAATATATGTACGTTATCCGACGCTCTTACGGTGAAGGCAAACATCGTGAGGAAACCTTCATGCACGCCTGCGAAGAGATTCGTAGGTTGTGTGTGAGTTCGTCCAATCCGCTCTGGGCCCGCGTGGACGACTAAGGCCTAATCACCCTATATGGGTAGGCTCGTGCCTCTCGATGGGGACGTTTAATGAGCTGATGATGATGATCTATAATAAAACCTCAAATTAATAAGTCTACGATCTTTTGGCATGTATCATCTCGACCATAATGCGAATGTAATGCTAAACGATGTTCACTAGTATGTTATATTTAAAGCATGACTGATTTCCTACAGCCATTTATATTTTTTCTCGTAGGTTACGTAACAAGACGGCGTCTCATCTCTTGCGCTGAAATGAGACTTAGTTAACTAATTAAGTTAATTAATTACTGGTTTAGTACCTTCCAAGGGCGATATTACTGTAGTATTGAATCACCAAGGACATAAATTATTACCTAATTGTATATTATTATCACCAAGAACGTGTATGATATGTATATATGATGAATGTTTTATATATTTGATCTATATATTGGCGGCTTCTTTAGGGATTTATTTATTTGATACACAAAACATTAAATA
Source organism: Leucinodes orbonalis (assembly GCA_019425675.1). Lineage (NCBI taxonomy): Eukaryota > Metazoa > Arthropoda > Insecta > Lepidoptera > Crambidae > Leucinodes > Leucinodes orbonalis. The sequence goes on along the minus strand of PQWD01008434.1, from coordinate 4,918 downwards.
CATTGAAACATAGAATATGGTGTTAAGGTTTCTGTGTATACTGTGATTCCATAAGCATGTGTACACAACGATTGTCCAAACCGTTGGTACGTAAACATACAGATATTAATATTACTAAAATAATAAATGTCCAGTGACATTCACACAGTGCATCTAGCCTCAAGTTGAGCGTGAAACTTGTATTATGGGTAGTCAACAATGGAGAAACATACACATATATATATTTTTTAATACATACATATTATGTATTGAAACACCCAGACTAATGCAAACAGATCATGCACACAAATGTTTGTACTATCTAGGGATCGAACTCGGTACACTCAGTGTAGTAGCCGCGATTTATCAACCATTTTACCAAATAGTTCGTCACTATGAACTAATAAGTACCGGCATTGCTCGCGCGTAGCAGAAGTCGTTCTAGAGTGGTGATCGCGTCTTGGCAATCGCGAAAGTTCGCTGGTGGTGCTGGTGAGGACTGGGTGAAGAAAGCGGAGAGCTCGCTTTGCTCGGAGTATAGCTTAGAACAAAGCTATACAGCTATAACTATTATGGCGGTAGAAATAAGTGGAATGCAAATTACTACCTACTTTATTGCGTAAACCTAGTGATAAACGTCTTCTAACTACTAATCTATGCAATATTAAATTTACAACTTTAGTATTGGTTTTGACACAGAATAGGTCCGCATTAGACAACGTTTGGTTAGGTGGAGATGCTTAAGATAAAGCACAATTACCTATACACCTATTTACTCTCGACTTGAATATACCAAATTTTACTTTTCGAGAAAACTGGCAATTATTCCAGAGCTTCCCAAAATGCTTAATAACAATTCACAGCATTCGATTTTATATTTTGTCTTACCCAGATAACACTTGCCGTAAATTAAAAGTAAATTAGTGAGATAAATGTACCTACGCGCGCCGACGTCCTTCTACTAGTCACCCTCAGGTAAAAGCCTCAAGGTCAATTTATATTATTAGATAACAAGAAAATCACATAAAAAATAAAAATGTTTGCAAGTAAAAAAAACAAACATTCTTTCTCGACGTGATAAGTAAAATTACCGGGTATAAGAGATCTAACATCTGTTGTCTCTGGTGTCGGGTGCGGTGCTGCATTGACGGAGAATAATAAATGTCTAGCAGTTGTTGTTCTCCTTTAATGCTGCTCTGTCATGGTCAGGCTATCACTTACCATCAGATGAGCGTCCTGATTGTCTTTACTCTTATAATATTAAAAAAGTGGCATCGCTATCCTTTTTGAGCAACATCCTCGTGGCTTCTCTTATACTAAAACTATGTTGTAGTAAGCATCAAAAGATGATGATATTTATGTGTAAAAGTTTAATAATATTATTTTGGTTTCATATACTCAGCTGTATGTCACTGAACAACTGACTAAACAGCATCTCGTTTTAAGTATTCTATACAATAGAACATTCCTTATATTCACAAAACAAGGCCAGACGCTCTTAAAATATCACGCGAAACCATATCTAAAAAGAGGTCTCTATTTTTTGCTGTCTAAACGGGCTATTGGAAAACGTTTGATAGCAACGGGAGGCAGCGAGCCATTGTGACGTGCGTCAAGCTGTCAGCGCTCTGGAGCGAGGCAAATCGTAGCGATCCTCCACTAGATATACAAATAATGATTTACCAGCGGCTCCAGCGGTGACAACTCATGACACTAACCAAGCTTTAACGCCGTAGGTTTAATTGAAAATATTCGTGTCATGGAGTCTTGTTAAAAGATTTCACCAATTTGTACAATAGGTTTCGTAAAAAAACGTATATTACCGTTTTTTCGTGAAAAAAAAACGTATAGTTAACTTTAGTATCTGGCAAATACTTGCACACTACCCTTGATGCTTTATGCAAAAATTTGGTAAGAACTTTGAATTGTTATAGCCTAAGTTGCAATTGCATGATTTCTGACTCTCGGTGATAAAGTAAAAGCTTAAGTGATTGAAAATACTTTAGACTCCATAAGGCGCATGTTTTAGTACTTAATTGTTTTCAGCTTGTACCTATATTTTAGAATTAAGTTCGACCTCATCTGTCCGTGATACTTCTATCAAAACGAATGTATATCTGATTATCAAACTGCGATATGATAACTTGACGTAACATCCAGTACTACAAGTGTGTATTTACATTTTAAGTAAAAATGTACATCAAAGCATTGTGTTTACATTTGTTACTGATGTGTTGCTTGTGGATAAGTTACTGTAACAACATAATCAAAGAACCTTGTGAAGTATAAAAAAGTCAAAATTGCGTGCAAAAATTTGGGAAGAAAGGTGAGGTTTATTGTTATTTTGTAGGGTCGGGCATGGCTGACTGGGCAGTGCGAAAGGGGCAGAAATTAAACGCAAATGAGGTCCGAACCCGTCAGAACGGGTGCCTTATTTCGGTAACGGTTTATTTATCCAATAAACGTTTACCACAAAAATAAAACAAAAGCTTTTTTAGAAAGTTACAAAACACGTAACGTAAGTTAGGATAGTAGTTAAGTTACTTTAAGTGCACTGTTAACTTGAGTTACAAAACATTGGCTAAATAGCAAACAATCTAAATGGAAACAAACAACTCTCAGCTTTCTTTGAACTAGAATAAAAATATAGTTAGCAAATACGATTTCTTGTCATTATTAATCTGATTGTAGAACCAGCGGATCAGGCTCTTACAAAAAAACTTTTAAAATTTTGTTTTTTATTTGAATGGAGATAAACCTCTGATTTGGTTATTGAAATTCTGCATTCATAAGATTAAAGGCGATCCGGATGAAAATGTTATAGAAATAAGCTTTTAGAAATAAGGAAAAAACTTTTAAATATGTTTAAGAAGGAAGTGGGTGCAGGTAAATCTTGTACATACTTAATTTTTTACGAGTGTACTTGTATTAAAGTGCTTTTTCTAAATTATAAGGTGAATGAAGCAACATTTAAAAAGTAAATAAACCAAATTTTGATTTTATCTATTTTAGAGAACATGTTTAAAAAAATATAATTAAAAAAAAAAGTCATCAGCAGAAAAATCGCCTGTCTAGAAGTGCTTTCATGTTTTTATCTTTCCAATTGAGTCCGTCGATCGCGATCCAAAGTAACGTGTCTGACACCAGACAATAGCTACGCTTCGATAAATCAAGCATCCCGCAAATATTTCACGGAAAATGTTCATCCTTAGAATATTTAAAGATTGTTAAGATTCCTTGCGCGAATTGGCGACAAGATTGGTGGCAAGATTGGCGATTGTGTCATGGTTTTCTAAAAAAACTGGGCGGCAATTCCGCTAATTGTCGCAAACAACATTACGATACCAGCACAACTTAGTGTTATTGGTTATTTTATAGTAGAATAAATTGTGTGACGATGTTACCAATTAAATCTAATATAAAACAGAACGCACAATGGAGCGAGCTATGCTCAGGGTTTATTTTAGGGATAAAATTATTTTTATATTTCTCAAACAATATTTGGAGATTAGTTTTAACATGCAATGATATTATATATTAAATATTAACTTTTACATTACATAATTCGGTAACTAAAATATATTACACCCTAAACACTTAAAAATAAATAATTAAAACTAAAAAATATAATTAAAAGAAGAATTAGGGATAAGATCACAAATGATTTTATTCGTAAGAGAACTAACCTTAGAACTACCGACACGCATTCATTCATGCTAATTTAGAGTGATTTCAGAAATACTTTAATGAAGATCCTATGTATAGTACAATGTATTACAGTAATATTTTCAAAACAAAAATGAATACACTGTTTAATGTAATTGAAAAGTTCCCAATGTTGATTGTAATTGTTAAGGATATATGTGCCACTTTTTATTTAGTGATGGATGCTATAATGTGCCTACAAGTGGAACTAGTGCTTTTTGAGTTGTACTCGTACATATTATATGAAAATTAAGCTCAAAGGTAGGTAACACAGCACATCTGTTTTTACAGCAGCCGTTACTTGAAATATAATTTTATTATATTTGCAGGGTTTGACGATGAGCTGAATAAATAAGCTTGATATTCATATTATACACTACAACATTATAAATAGTACTCGAGTTTTAGCATGGTATGTAAGTTTAGAGTATTTTACTCTAAACGGTATTATGTACGGTATTATTTATATCTGTCTAAAGAACAAGGTTGCCATAGTGCCGCAATGCCGCAAGGCCCTTCTACAACGATACTGCTCCCATGGGTGCACGGCGCCCTACAACTGCGATTCTATGGGTAGATACACAACTTGAATTACTTACAACACCACTATTCATTCAGCATGTGGGTGAGTTTGATTTTTGCTCGTTTAGTTTTTCTTAATATAAATAGATGAAGTTAACATTTCTTTCCTCGCACTATGGACAAAGCTGCCAAAGCAAAGTTTTTACACATATATTTAATCATTATTGACAAGGTTTCTTAAGTTCTAAATAAAATCTGCTGAACCTAAGGCTTTCTCCATGATATTGAAGGAATTCGTTATTATATATTTTTTACTTTTTTATTTTTTGTTCATAGCACTGTGTAATATCATCTACGATGCCTAGGAGGAACAGGTTGACTAACGATAAGAAAAACCTTCTCACTCTTCAACCTATTGCAGCTCACTGCTGGGCATGCGTCTCCCCCATTTTGGGCTAGATACCTTGGTCCTCTGTTTTTCTCATCTTGTCTTAACCAGCAATTTTTAACAAGTCATTAATATGCTTGTAAACGGTGCCACCAATTCTTATATAGTTGAATTGCAAAGTATGAATATTTAGTGAAAACTAGCCTTTACTGAGGTGAGGGAATTGAGAATCACCATCATTATGATCAGCTTTTAACATCACACTGCAGGGACAAGCCTTCCCACATACCATAGCCATGGGTAGATTTGACCACTACGCGGCCT
>PQWD01008433.1:0-12039 GCA_019425675.1 Leucinodes orbonalis | reverse complement strand
GAAACGATCATTATGCAATTTCATCATCATCAGTCTCTTTCCACTGTGGGAAACAGGCACATTTTGGCAATGGCAAGTTAGGGCTGTAACCCAATTCGTACTAAGCTCACGTAGAGCCTAGTACGAATTGGCCCGCGAAGTGGACAGTGTTGGGTTAGATAACCATTATATTTTTTTAGATTTAAACAATCAAACCAAATTATGAATTCCGAAAATCAAAAAATCCATTGGTATGTGGCTAGATTGCAATCTGCACCCTCCAGATCGGAAGTAACAGTCCATACCAATGATCCATCGTGGCTAAATGGGCCTAGATACCTACTATCAATATTAAGCTTATAAACACACTTACCTCTGTTCTAAAATCATATTATAAATATTCTTCCCCACCGTTGTTTGAAACTGCATTTCTTCTTCTGCTGAAATATTTTTATATATTATTGATCCAAAAAGTGATTTTGAATATTTATACATTTGGAGAAGAGCGTCGGTGGCTCAGTATTGTGGACTGTCGCCTTCCTACCGGGAGGGCTGAGGTTCAAATCCCGACACGTACCAATGTATTTTCGAATTTTCGAAAATATATGTACGTTATCGGGCGCTCTTACGGTGAAGGAAAACATCGTGAGGAAACCTTCATGCACGCCTGCGAAGAGATTCGAAGGTTGTGTGTGAAGTTGTCCAATCCGCACTGGGCCCGCGTGACGACTAAGGCCTAATCACCCTATACGGGTAGGCTCGTGCCCCTCGGTGGGGATGTTTAATGAGCTGATGATGATGATACATTTGGAAGAATATTTTTTACACATTACAATTTAGGCTCACGCCTAAATATATTTCTGCATAATAAAAGTATATCCACAGAATAAAACTACATTACTTTCATCATCAGCTCATTAAATGCCCCGAGGGGTACGAGCCTACCTGTATAAGGTGGCCGTATTCACGCTCAACCTTTGAATCTTTTCGCAGGCGTGCGCAGGTTTCCACACGATATTTTCTTTCACCTTACGGTGACGAGCGTCGGATAAACGTAGGTACATATAATAACGAAAATTCGAATAAACATTGTTACGCGCAAAATACATTGGTACCTCCGTTTACAGCTTCACCGGACAATTGGCGAGCGCAGATGGCTCTCAGCCCAAAAAAATATGCAACGAGCATAGGCTAGCATAGGCACCCATAGGTGTCCCAGAGTGCAAAATCAAAGCTAACTAACTAACTAGCACACTACTATGCTATTTTGACATGTAGCGAGTGACGCGATTATAAATGAACATTCTGCCCAACTGACGCGATGGGCAGAATTTGCCGCGGACACTTTTTGAGCGAGATGGTACATATAGTTAGTTTTAGTTTAACTAAGGGAGAGATGGAAGGGTGATTTTTGGGCCTCCGGTAACTTTACTCACTCAACGAACACAACGTTTCACGCCAGTACATAACACTTTCTTTTTATTTATGTTCATGACGGTCCATACGCTCACCTAATGGTAAGTGATACTCCTGACCAGGTCTGTGCGGTTTGCTATTGATTGAGACCAATAACTGATAAACAGTTATTATTCTTCATCAATGCACAACTGCGCCCGACACCCGAGACAACAGATGTTAGGTCTCTCGTACCTATCAAGAGTACCGAGTCTACCACTTAGTATAACACCATATGTAGAACAGGCGGTAATAATAAATATACTCACTACCACAATTTCTTCTTTTTTCTTTTCTTTAACGGGTTCCACGGGTGCTGTCACTAACCGCTCCATTTCAGCTTCTTGTTCTTGTTCACGGGTAGTTATCTCCGATCGTACCTATAAATATTCATACTGTATCTCCCAAGTCCCCTACTGGATAGAAGACTTTAACAATGTCTTACATCACTGAGAATTTCCAGACCATAACCTGGTTATAGGGGATACTTCAGAGTCGATAGTTGTTTCTTTTACTATTAATTTCAGTGCGTGTGCTGCTATATTACCTGATGGAAAGTAACAATGCAACTAAGGTTAATACGCAAACTTTTTGACGACCCATTTGGTGTACTGGTTGAGACGTGAGACGTCAGCTACTACATCAAGGTTCGGGTTCGATCCCTAGGCAGTGCAAACATTTGTGTGCATGAACATCTACATTTGTATTGGTCTGGGTGTTTCTATGTATAATATGTATGTATTTACAAAAAAAGTATACCACAGGCTTCACGCTTAACTTGGTGCTAGAGGCGCTGTGAGAATGTCAGTGGATATTTATTTATTAAACTCAATTAATGTCTATTCCTCTTGCCGTGATAAATCCCAAATTGTACGTCTCGCGAAACACGGAACCAGGAAGATCATTTTATTGCCTTGCAGTTTGGACAATTTCTATGCGGCAGGACGCTCCTTGTTCAGATGAAGTTACTTAATGTCCCTTGCTAGTACATGTCCCATGTATGGATATTAATTTGAATATTTTTTATTGCCAAGGCAACAGATGATGATTAACAGTAAACATTACTACTAAGTACTGACTTTACGTCTAGATTAATAAAACTGAACATCAATGTAAACTACCTAAACCCAAATTAAATTTTAACAAAGGACTTATAATTGGTATAAAAATTTTATTTATAGCTACTTACTATACAAACAATATTTTAAATCATTGGGTACGTAAACACTGTAATGGTTCTGTTTTTTTTTATAAAGAAAACTCAAAGTCGTCAATATTTTCCAGATAGGTACCTACTGTTGAGTTTAAGAGAACTCAACAGCAAAAGCAAACTTAAACTGCCAAGTTCAATGCATTGCCTCAGATAGCCAATATATCATTTTCTGAGGCTCCAATAATTTATTAAAAATAGATATATTACCTTTTGCAGAAGGCATAATCGAGCCCTTTCACCAAGTGAGTGTGCTCCATGTCACCACCAAGATATTTGGATTCCTTTAATGAAAATAAAAAATTATTAAATATTCAATTTTACAGTCCATAATATTCTATGTATAATATGTATGTATTAACCAAATAAAAATATATATAAGTATGTTTATCTAGTTTTTAGTAACTATCGCAAGAAATTGCTAGACATTAGTATCTCCTAACTTTGCCAGATATCCTGATTCTCTGCTTTTCTCATTGAGCCTATACCAGCAACCTATCGCAAGTCATTGATCCAACAGCCCATGAATTATATTACATGAAAATTATTAACAAAATAAACTATCTTTAGCAAGGAACACCATGGCCGATCCAAAATAACAAATAAGACAGTGGATAATATTATACCAAATGAAATTATATTAGACAAATAATATTTTTTTATTAAAATTTTAATTGGTGTTGGCAGATTACAATAAAACCATTTTTGAAAATCCATAATTTATACAATAAATGATTATTGATTTTGTTATATATTGATCAATCAATCATACCTGAATAAGTTGTCTTCTTCTTTCTTTTGCATCCATCCCCGATTTCAGGTCAGGCGCAACAGCTCTAAAAAACAAAACAATTTTGATTTTTAAAATTCATTAAACAGGAATTATTTTACAATCTAGAAAATGAATAACATCTGCATTGAATTTAAAGTAACTAAAATAAACATAACCATACAATTAGCTGAATGGACAAGCAGTGTCAAACATTTAACATTCCTAATTGAGTATCAAAAGGAGTTATCTTGTCTATCTATGACGAGATAATTTCTTATGGTAATTTGTGTAGATACAAAAGACCTGGCATTTTTACAGCCCTAAAAGTTTAAAATCTTCCTGGAGAAATCCCCAGTATATGATATTCCTTTCCATTTGGCAATGATGATGTGATGAAGAGGTGAGTATTTGTATTAAGAACAGTATTTTACTGTTACACTGTTCAATGGTAGAATCAAATTTTACATTAATAATATACATATAATTACAAAAATAAATAGACCTAAATTGAATAAATATATTTGGATTTTTGGCTCGGAACAAAGCTTTATCAACCACAAATGTTATAAATGAAGAAATAGATGTATTTAAAGTGCAGTAAGAGAGCCCAGATGCAGGCTCAGTGACAAAATGGTTACCACAATCATTTAGAAATTAGAATCACAGGTTTTTTCGAACTGACTACTGCTGTTAGCCTTAGATGGCCTTTACAGCTTCACCGGGCAAGTGGCGAGCGCAGATGGCTCTCAGCCTTAATATTTACACAACAAGCCTAAGGGCGTCCCCGAACGGGACTCGAACCTCGGCTTAGGGCGGTGCGGGGGGGCTTGGTAGCCTAACATATGTTTGGGGAGAAAAGCGGCCCGGCACATGCCGGTTACGCGAATAGGGACTGTGCGAACTTACAGGGAGACGCGACGATGGCCCCGCCGGCGGGGCGGAATCTCGGTTGTCGGTTTGTGGAGTTTAATTTTTGATTTAGCTATTTCGGCCGCCGATGCGGCGGCGACCGTGGTAGGGTCGTCCGGATCGTCTAGCACGTCCCGGGGACGCCGACGTTTACGCGCGCGAGGTGAAATATTATTATTGTTAGCTGCTGTTGAATAATCGCAGAGGAGACATGAGCAGGTTTGAATGCGCTATTGCCGAGTCGAAGAAGCGTTGGGACGCCAACTTAGGTACTGCGAAATCATAGGCAGCCCTAAGTCTAAATGAAGATTCAAGTTGCGTAAGAACCACGGTGCTCCCGTGGCCCTATGCATGAACTTGTTCTGGATGACTTGTAGCCTATGGACGGTCAGTGGAATATTTATTTATGTATTTATAAAACAAACCTGTATGCACTACTGGTGTTACTCGTAGGATCAGTAGGACCAATTTCATTCAACCCATCTCTTCTCTCTCTAGCTCTGTCCCTGTACTTTTCGGCCAGCTCTGCTAGCTTGTTGTCTTCTTGTTTCTTAAGTGCTGCATAATAGGACTTCTTTTTGCGTCGCAGTTCACTTTTGTTTCAGTCGGTGGTGGCATAGACCTATAAAAAGTATATTACAGAATTCTAACTTACAAATTACAATTGAAAAAATTATAAGAAATAATAGTACACTCTAAATCGACAAAAAAAATAATTAAAATCTGCCATAAAGATTTCTACATTATGATTCTTAATAGTCCTTAATCAGTACTTACCAGCATTGCCATAGCCTCACGAACAGAGCCAGCGGGATGAGCACCACCAGCAGGCGTAGACCTCGGAGTCATGAGAAGCTTTCTAAAATCATCGTTTGTAAGTCTTTGGGATGCTGGAGTATCCTCCACACTTCTATCCACTCCATTTTTCAGAAATTATATATCAACCAGTCCAAAAAGTTCACAAGGCAACTGAGAAGTTTGATAAATGAGATTCTTCAATTATATTAAGCCTTTTGCACTTCACATTTATTTTAATGTGATCACAAACTTTATATATAAAAGACATTATTTGATCATAAGACAGCAATTTGACAGCACTAGTGTTGCACTTAGTTTTAGAAAAAGGATTTTATGTTTGAAAATGCTGAAATAATTAAACATAGCCGTTATTTTATGGTGTTTAAAAACGCCATCGTGAAATAGCAAAAAGTAGTTTTTGCATGTCAAAAACTCCATAATTTGGTGATATTTTCAGAAATGGCTAGATTGCCCTTTTCAGGCTATATCGTTGAAAAAGGAGTTAACCTATACTAAAGAGTGCTAGATCTAGCCACAAGGGGTCAACACTGGACAGCACAGCTCAAAAGTCAAAAAGTGCACAAATATCGAATTTCAGATCTGTCATTTTATTCTGGACTTGGAAAATTTATGGACAAATTGCGTACATCTGAGCACAAAATTTATTAATAAAAACCTGATATTGTAAACCTAAATACATTTTCAAAAACTACACGTGTTAGTTCTCTACACGGAGGTTTCTAATTGGATCCTTAAACCTTAGAAGCTCTTAAAGCGGTTCACAGAATACATATACTAGAGATGTGAACTGATTGCAAATTTTGACACCGGTTTATACCGATTACTTATTTAAAAAAACCTGTTTAAAGTTATTTTAGGTTTTTCTTTAAAATCGAACAACATTTAATTAAAGATCAGTATTTATTTTTATCAAATAATAAATGCAATTGCAAGTTCAAAATGAAAATCTTAGCAATTATCATAGTCAAATACTTCTATCTTCTCAAAATGATTTCTTGTAATTGATTTTCCTTTTACTTTCCCCCTATTCAACACCTTTTAATTTACATTAGGCATTTTATCGCAAAATGTATGTCGATTTCAACAATTCGGAAGCAAAACAATAATGATGGCACGGGAGTAATGAAGGAGTCTTAACTTGTTGTAGTCTGGTACGTACGGAAAATCGGACATCAGAGGATTCCCTTACATAGACAACATTTCAAATGCTACATACTCGTGTTTGGATATATTTATAATTTAACAAAAACCGTTATTTTAAGTATACAAATACTTACATATAAGTTTACAATAACAAGTATAGAAATATGTTAGGATAAATAGATTTATAAATAAAACTAGGAAATTAATAAAGAGGCAAAACCGAACATATAGCAATGTTAAATGTATAAATGAGCGCAGACGTTTGGGTGATGAATTAGATGTGTATTCCATAATGTTAAATAATAATTTATTAAAGCATGAGACTCAAATTAATTTGTTTCAGTCAGAAATCAATAGTCTCAAAGAACAATTAGACCATATCACAAATATGTATAATTTGAACAAGAAGGAATATGCTGAACATATTCTTGCGATGAATCAGCTTATGGGTAGCCCGGACTCAGTCACTGACTCTCCGGACTGTCCATCTGGTTCAATGACAGGTTATGGTACCAGTGTCGGTCCCTCCCCATTGACATCCAACAATCCTGATAGGTCTTTTGATAGTAAATTATGTAAACAAAGTGATAGTAATATAGTTATGTTTAGCGATGGTATAGGAAAACATATGGGCCAAATTTTGAGTACTTGTTTGGGACAGCGAGTGCTTAATCATTGTTCACCAGGAGTGCCTTACTCTGAATTGATAAAAAAAATTTTGAATTATTCATTTGATAGTAATACAATATTAATCATATTTGTAGGCAACCGTGGTGATATGAACAAAAAGGACCTGATAAAATTTTATAATTCTTTGTGTTTATTGAATGTTAGTAAAATTATTTTGTTCACATTACCATACAGTAAGAATGTGCCGCAGGAAGAAAATAATATTAGATTTAAACTAAATTTGACATTGGATTCAATAGTTTTTACCAATAATAAATTATTACATTTGATTGACATTAATAAATTGTTAAATTTTAATTGTTTAGTGACAAAAGATAATTATTATCTTTCTAATTATTTTAAGGGACAAATAGCAAACTCGCTATCTTATTATTTTAAATATTTAGCCAATAATATGGCTATACAGCCTGCTTTTTTTGAGCAGAATAAAAATACTTTAAGGACTTTGGAATTTGTTCCAAATCATTTAAATTAGATAATAAGACAATAGAGGCAAACTCTTGCATATCTAAGACTATGCATTTGACAACAGAGAAGCCAATTAGCAATTATTTAAATGTAGTTCATCAGAACATACAAGGATTCTCTGGCAAAGACCTAGAAGTAGGGTTATTCTTAGAACATAAAAATGTACATGTATTATGTCTTACTGAACACTGGATAAGGCAACATAATTGTTATATTAATATAGATAATTATAAAGTTGGTAGTTTGTTTATGAGAGTGTCTGCTATTAGAGGTGGATCACTTATACTATTACAAGATAATTTAAAATTTAAAGAACGCAAAGATATTGTTGAACACTCTATTGAGCGAACTATTGAACTTTCCTGTATAGAGCTTGAGCAGTTTATTATAGTTTGTGTATATAGACCTCCATCTTCTGATTATAACTTATTTGAGACCACTATGGAGGAAGTTCTAAAAAAGGTTTGTAAATCAACCAAGAAGGTAATTGTATGTGGAGATTTCAACATAAATATTTTAGAATCGTCGCATAACTCTGTCCAGTTTATTAATTTGTTTAAGTCTTTTAATTTAACCTATCAATTCGCTGAGCCTACAAGAGCTACTCCTACTACAGCTACCTGCTTAGATAACATTTTTTGTGAAAATATTATACTTCAAAAAGCAATAATTAATTGCTTACAATCAGACCATAGTGGACAGTGGGCACAATTTGAGCACTGTCATGTCTCTAAAAATATAGATATTGTTTATAGGCCAGTAAATAAGAACCGAATTAATAGATACAAGGCTCTTGTTGACCAAAAAATTTCTCAATTGCATTATAATGTATCAAATATAGACAGTTTATATGAAAACTTATTTAATGTTATCAAAAGTACCTATGATTGTATATTCTTAACAAAATCAATTAAAGTAAATAATTTCAAATCCAAATTCTGTGATTGGGCGACACCAGGCATATATAAAAGTAGAAATATACTTTTTAATTTATATAACTTGAAAGCTACATCTTCGGATCCAATATTTATTGCCTTTGTTAGAAATTATTCAAAAATTTTTAAAAAAGTTTGTCACACAGCCAAGTCGATCTATTTGCGTAACAAAATAATAGGTTCTGGTAATAAAATTAAAGCCACTTGGAATATTATTAACAAAGAAACATGTAAGAATAAGAGTCGCGATAATAATTTCTCCATTAAAATTAACGATAATATTGTTAGCGCGGATCTCGAAGTAGCTAGTGTATTTGAAAATTATTTTACCAATATTCCAATTGAAACAACCAGCACTTTAAATTCAAGCTCTTCCATTGCTGGCTCTCTTTTGACATCTAGTGTTTCTGAATGCAAAAAAATTTTAGCTTTAAGCACATAACTCCAGACACAATAACCAAAACTTTCAAGGAATTAAATATTAAAAAAACAGAAGATCTATGGGGTATTTCTACTCATATCATAAAAGTAATTATTGATAGTATTGCACCCCATCTAGCATTGATATTTAATACTTGTGTAGATAAAGGTCTCTTTCCAAATTTAATGAAATACAGTAAATTAATACCATTATTTAAATCCGGTGATAAAAGTGATCCATCTAACTTTAGGCCCATATCTATTTTACCTGCATTAAGTAAAATATTTGAGAAAATTATATTCAATCAGTTGCTTTCACATTTTAACGTTAACAAATTATTACATGAGAAACAGTTTGGCTTCACAAAAAATAAAAATACTACTGATGCTGGGATTGCACTTATTAAGCATATTTTTGATGCCTGGGAGGACAAACATGATGCAATAGGAGTTTTTTGCGATTTGTCTAAAGCTTTTGACTGCGTCGACCATAAAACACTTTTATTAAAGTTGAGACATTACGGTGTATCAGAATGCTCATTGAGTCTTGTAGAATCTTACCTCTCTGAAAGAGTTCAAAAAGTCTGTATTAATGGCACAAAGTCGCATGGTGCCCTTTTGCGCATGGGAGTACCCCAGGGTTCAATTTTAGGCCCTCTATTATTTCTAATATATATAAATGACCTCCCTTACTATTGTAAAAGTCTTTCGGATATAGTTCTATTTGCTGATGATACGTCATTGATTTTTAATGTTAACAGACGTAAGGCGACTTTTGACGATGTAAATAGAGCTCTGTCTCAAGTAATGCATTGGTTTACTGCTAATAATCTTTTACTTAATGCAAAAAAACTAAATGTATAAAATTCACTATGCCCAATGTAAGGCAGGTCGAGACCAACATAACTTGAATAATGATCAAGTGGAACTTGTAAACTCCACTGCATTTCTTGGTATAACTTTAGATTCAAAGTTACAATGGGGGCCTCACATTGAATCACTGGCTGGTAGACTTAGCTCGGCAGCTTATGCTGTTAGGAAGATAAGGCTTTTGACAGATGTAGAAACAGCAAGATTGGTTTATTTCAGTTATTTTCATAGTGTCATGTCATATGGTCTACTGTTGTGGGGTTCAGCTGCCGACATTAATACAATATTTGTACTACAAAAAAGAGCTATTCGTTTTATCTACAACCTTAGACCCCGTGACTCTCTTAAGGAACTTTTTAAAGAAATAAATATAATGACTGTAGCATCACAATATATTTATGAAAATTTAATTTACGTCCGTAAATACTATCATACCTTTAAAAAAAATTGTGACTCACACAATTTTAATACTAGGAATAGAAACAAACTTGCTGTTCCGGACTTGAGACTACATAAAGTAGGTAAATCTTTTATAGGAAGATGTATAAAGTTTTTCAATAAGGTACCGCAAAATATTGTCGAGTTACCTTTACACATGTTTAAAGCTAGAATAAAAACCACCTTTCTAAAAAAGGGTACTACACTATTGACGAATATTTATGTGATAAAAATCCTTGGTCTTAAATTGCTCAGCTATTTCAGTGTTTATGATATATTGTTACATTAAGTAATTGTTTTTAAAAAAGGCTACACTGTTGAGTTTTCTTGGGTGCTTCTTTCTCAACAGGCCAATCCACTGAAGCGCTTTTTTTCAAAGCATCAAAATTCATATTTTTAGTTTAGCATTTTAATTGTTTTTTATTATATTTTTGTATATTTTTTGACGTTCATAAGTGCTTTTTGTAAGCCTAATTTGAATAAAGAATTTTGATTTGATTTTTTTGATTTTAAGGTTATTAGACACTGGTTCACATCACTAACATATACTTACAAAGTTTTGAACAGTGTAGTTCTAATAGTTTCAGAGAAAAGGGTGTGTCATACGGATATCGGTCGGACAGACTTAACGAATCTATACTAATTTAATTTAGGGTTCCGTTTCTTGCACTTGGTTACGGAACCCTAAAAACCGTTATTTTAGTATTACAACTAGACACTGCAATTTATTTATATGTAAAATTTTGAATTCCCAAGAATAAAAGTAACTTTATTGAATCAGGATGTCCATCTACCAGAAAGTGTGCGCTTATGAGGACTGCTATGTCAAGACTTGCTTTCCAAAATATTATGGAAACACTATATGTCAATATATGTTGACTAATAATCACTACACACAAAAATGTAGTGGTCAATAAACTGCCTCGTCGTCTAGTGATTTGAGAGTCAATCTCTTGATCTGGGCATGGTAAGTTCAATACTTTTTTTTAGATTTTTTGCAACATTGCTGGAAAAAAATTAGGAATAGGGAGAAAACATATGGGCCCTTTGTAGGTAGGTACAAAAGAAAACAAATTTTGCTTGCCTCTTAAAAATTAAGTAGATCTTTATGTAAGACCAGGAATATGAAATAAAATATTTTTTATTAATAATGTGCTTTGCTTATTTATTCAAAAAAGATGAGTAGTCACTGAAGTTTTTTACATTTGTACAATAATAGAAACATACCTATCACAGAGCAACTAATCACTACTACCACTACATTATATATACTTTCATATTTGATGTCAACATTATATTACATTTTTTCACCTATTTTATTTTATTGTTGTCAATTATTCATTACAAAATGAGGTGACTAAATGCAGGTAAGATAATTTTGTATTAACATCAGATATAATTTAAAAAATAGATATCAAAAGTGTTAATGTGTAAACAATTGGAAATTACTACACTTATCCAAACAAATCATGGAATGTAGTTCCTTTATATCCAACATCGCTGGTGACTCATTTTGAAATGTTATGTACATCCTGGAAATAACAATAAATTAAAGAATTCCATATCAATACAAACATAAAGACATCTCTTTATAAGTAGTTTTTACCTGTCAGATGGAACCCTAGTTCTTTTCAACAAGTTCAAACAACACTTTCGCATGTTTCCTTGTTTTGTTCTACTCCAAGAGCACCAATAGACATGAGATAGCTATAGCACAAGCTTCTGTGTACTACGAAACTCATGCTTAAATCTGTATAACAGACACCACACAGTACTGAAAATAAAAACAATATAACTGTATTTTATAGATTCAACAGTTTCGCAAAGTCACTGATTCTTTAGCCTTCTTATTGAAACAGTACTAGAGGTTACTACATAAAAAATATTTAGACACCTTAACTTATATTTTAATTATTCTGAAAAAGAAATTT